>PVJN01006735.1:0-73575 GCA_004026805.1 Lasiurus borealis | reverse complement strand
GTGGCTGCAGCCATCTTGGTCGGGGTTAATTTGCATACTTGCTCCTGATGGCCTGGTGGGCGTGGCTTGTGGGTATAGCAGAGTGATGGTTAATTTGCATATTACTCTTCTATTAGATAGGCTGCTAAAATGTATTATTTAAGAAGAGAAAGAAGAAGAAAAAGGTAAAGATAAAAATTATGTTCAAGGGCCAACTGTATTTATTTCTCTGCCCTTATAACCCCCCCACTATCCTCATCCATAGGTGTATGATTTTTGTCCAATTTCTTCCCGCACCCGCTACATCCCTTTGCCCCCCAAATTGTCCCTTTCCACATGATGTTAGGATCCCACAACTGACTGAAAGTCCTTCCAAATCATAGCCATATATCCTCCATTGTTTTGCAGCACCAATTTTGCATATCTTTTCTTTTTTATCTTCTATGAATGTAATGCCAGTGCTGCTCTTGCAATACCCAATAAAACCCAATGAGAGAAATAAATACAGTTGACCTTTGAACAACAAAGGTTTGAATGTAGACATGGATTATTTTCAGTAAAAACTGTGAATGTATTTTCTTTTCCTTCTGATTTTAATAACATTTTCTTTTTCCTAGCTTTCTTTATTAGAAGAATTCTAGGGGCCCAGCACAAGAAATCACATGAGACCAAGAACCAGCGCACCATGAGACACAGTGTCAAGTGCCGCCAGCACCGTGGGATGCAGCCTCAAATCCCGCTGACACCATGGGACTCAGCATCAAGGCACCTCCTGATGACCGGTCTTTGGTTATTATAGCGTTACTACCACTGGGTTTTTATTATATAGACTAGTGGCCCAGTGCATGAAATCCTGAGGATTGGGCCTAAACTGGCAGTTGGACATCCCTCTCAAAATCCAAGACCACTGACTCCTAACTGCTTAACTGCCTTCTGCCTGTCAACCTGATCACCCCTAACCACTCTACCTGTTGGCCTGGTTGCCCACAACTATCTCCCTGCCAGCCTGGTTGCCCTACGCAGTCTGCTGTTCAGTTGTTTGGTTGTCCCTCACTAACATCCCTGCTGACCTGATTGCCCCATGCAGCTTGCTGTTTGGTTGTTAATGTTAGTGTGATATTGTTCTGGAGACTTTGCATATTCTTCTCTAATTAGTATAGATAACATACATAATATACAAAATATGTGTTAACAAAAGTTTATGTTACTGGTAAGGCTTCCATTTAACAGTAGGTTATAGTAGTTAAATTTGGGGAGGAGTCAAAGTTACACATGAATTTTTGAATGTGTAGGCATCAATGCCCCTAACATTTATGATGTTCAAGTGTCAACTCTACTACAGGGTGAAATGCTAATGGTAGGGTTGTGCTTTGTAAGGCTACTAACCATTGTGATAGTGAAGTGTTTTTGTTTTCTTTCCCAAGAATCAATATTTACTTGATTGGTGGCAATATTGTCCCCACTAAGAATGCATAATCTAATGAAATAGATGACTGAAGATATTATATAATTAGATAAAGGTAATTATTAGAGCAATAAAAACTTTCCTGAATATAATAAATATTACACCCAAAACATAAAGTGAACTAAGCAGATGGTGCAAGGTAAAAACAACCAACATATTTTTTAAAAGGGAGGAAGGGGAGGAATAATAAAATAATACAATAGAATTCAAAAACATATCCTAATTTATAAAAACCCAGCGTCCATAATGACCGATGGCAAGACTGAACACCGGAAGTCAGTCCAGCAGTCAGGGCTGGGTGGCTGTGGGTTCTCTCTATCTCTCTGGGCTTCGCCAGAAGCCATACTTCCATTTTTCTCCAGGCCTCGCCAGCAGCTCCACTTCTCTGATCAGGCCTGGAGATGCTGACTGGCATAGAAACAGACCAATTAGGGGAAGAAAAAACTCACACAAATCCAAGAAGCTCATAGAATCCCAAACAAAATGAACCGTAAAAGACTGAAGCCAAGGCACATTATAATTAAATTGGCAAACACCAACAACAAAGTAAGAATCTTAAAAGCGGCCTGAAAGAAACAGAAAGTTACCTACAAAGGAACCCCCATCAGACTAGTAACTGATTTTTCAAAAGAAACTCATTAGGCCAGAAGGGAATGGAATGAAATATATAAAGTCATGTAAAGGAAGGGTCTGAATCCAAGAATACTGTACCCAGCAAGGCTATCAATAAAAATTGAAAGGAAATTGGAAGCTTCACAGACAAAAAAAGGACTAAGGAAATTTATTACCACCAAACCAGCAATGCAAGAAATGCTAAACGATTTGCTGTAAAAATAAAAAGAAATAGGAAGCAAAGAAGGAACACAGGGGTAAAAAATAAAAATGGCAACAAATAAATATCTGTCGTCATTTTTATTTTTTACCTGTGTTCCTTCTTTGCTTACATTCCTATTTAAATGTAAATGGATTAAATGCCCTCATCAAAAGACAAAGGGAAGAGATGTAACCAAGATGGCAGTATAGGTAAACACATACACTGCTGCCTCACACAACAATTTCAAAACTACAACTAAAAGACAGAACGGACATCATCCAGAACCACAGGAAAGCTGGCTGAGTAGAAATTCTACAACTAGAAGGAAAGAGAGGGACTCCCGGAGACTGAGAGGAGCTGCAAAAAGCTGAGGTACAGAGAAGTGCGCATGGAGAGAGTGGGTGCTGGAGTACCTGGCTGGCTTTCTCCAGCGGGAGACTCCCAACGTCATTGAACCCCTTATCCTACGACACTAAACCCCAGGTCCAGCCAAAACTCATACAGGGGAAGTTTGGACTGTGAAAAGGGAGAAGTGCACGGAAATTGGGGGAGTCGCAGGAGGGCAGAAGTCGGGCAGAACGCACAGCACTGCACACAGAAGACTGACTGATGATTGTGCCGCTAGCTTTCACAAGAGGGCGGGAGACAAAGTATCCCAACTGTGTCACTTGTAATACCACTAAACCGCAGATTCGGGCGAAATCCTGGGGACCCAGATTCATATGGTCCTGGAGCACAGGGGAGCCGGAAAGGCAGCAGTCTAGAGACACTGTGAGAGAGAGAGCGCGAGCACATACACAGGGACTGCTCCAGTGATTACCCAGTCACATGAGACTAGGGGGCCGTGGAGGGCAGGGCCGACTGGAAGGCAAGGCAGTCCTTTAAGCTCTGAGACTCCATTTCATAATACTAAAGGGAGCAATCCAACAAGAAGAAATAACTCTCATAAACACATACGCACCCAATACAAGAGCACTCAAATATATAAAAAAACTCCTGAAGGATATGGACAGTAATACAATCATAGTAGGAGACTTTAATACACCATTATCACCATTGGACAAATCTTCTAAACAAAAAAATCAGAAAAGAAACATCGTTCTTAAATGACTCACTAGACCAGATGAAATTGACATCTTCAGAACATTTCACCCCAAAGCCATAGAATATACATTCTTCTCAAGTGCACATGGGTCATTTTCAAAGATAGACCATAATCATATCAAGCATCTTCTCAGATCACATTGGCATAAAACTAGAAATCAACTACAATGAAGACAATCCAAAGAAATCAAACACATGGAGACTAAACAGCAGGCTATTAAACAATGACTGAGTAACCAGAGAGATCAAGAACGAAATAAAAAAAATCATGGCAACAAATGACAATGACAACACAACAATCCAAAATCTATGAGACACAGTGAAAGTAGTCTTAAGAGGGAAGTTCATAGTTCTACAAGGCTACTGCAAAACAAGAAACAATGGTGATAAATTACCTAACCTTACAACTCAAAGAGTCAGAAAGAGAGCAACAAGAAATGTCCAGTGTAAGCAGAAGGAAGGAAATAGTAAAGATCAGAGCAGAGATAAATGACATAGAGACCAAAGAAACATCAACAAAACTAAGAGTTGGTTCTTTGAAAGGATAAACAAGATCGACGAATTTCTAGCTAGGCTCATCAAGACGCAAAGAGAGAGGATACAAGTAAACAAAATCAGAAATGAAAGAGGTGAAATAACAACAGATCCCACCGAAATACAAAGGATTGTTAAAAAATACTATAAACAACTATAGTCCAACAAACTGGACAACCTGGAGAAAATGGACATTTTCCTAGAAAAATATATCCTTCCAAAACTCAATCAGGAAGAATCTACACATCTCAATAGTCCAAAAACTATGGAAGAAATTGAAGCAGTCATCAAAAAGCTTCCAGCAAACAAAAGCCTGTGGGCCAGATGGCTTCATAAGGGAGTTTTACCAAACATTCAAGGAAGAATTAAAACCTATCCTACTCAGACTATTCCAAAAAATTAAAGAAGGAACACTTCCAAGCTCTTTCTATGAAGCCAACATCACCCTATTACCAAAACCTGATAGACAATACAATGAAAGAGATTTATAGGCCAGTATCCATCATAAACCTAGATGCCAAAATGCTCAACAAAACTCTAGCAAATCCAATCCAGCAGTATACCAGAAAGATCAAACATCACAACCAACCAGGATTTATCCCAGGAATGCAAGGATGGTACAATATCTGCAAGTCAATAAATGTGCTATATCACATAAACAAATTGAGAGATAAAAATCACAGTCATATCAATTGATGCAAAAAAAAATCATTTTATAAAATCCAACACCCTTTCTTGATAAAAACTCTCAACAAGGTGGGAATAGAAGGATCATACCTCAACATAATAAAAGCCATATATGATAAACCCATAGCTAACATCATACTCAATGAGCAAAAACTAATACCATTTCTCCTAAGAACTGGAACAAGACAGGGATGCTCATTTTTACCACTCCTGTTAGACAAGGTACTGGAAGTATTAGCCACTGCAATTAGACAAGAAGAAGAAATAAAAGGCATCCAAATTGGAAAAGAAGTAAAGCTGTCCTTATTTGCAGATGACATGATATTGTACATAAAAAACCCAAAGGACTCCATCAAAATACTAAGAGACTTAATAAATGAATTCATCAATGTAGCAGGATAGAAAATTAACACCAAGAAATCTATGGCATTTCTATACACCAATAGTGAACTTACAGAAAGAGAGACTAAAAGCAATCCCATTTACCATCACACCAAAAAAAATTATACCTAGGAATAAACTTAACTAAGGAGATAAAAGATCTATATGCAGAAAACTACAGAACACTGAAAAAAGAGATAGAGGAAGACCTAAACAGATGGAAGAATACACCATGCTCATGGATTGGGATAATCAACATCATTAAAATGTCCATACTACCCAAAGCAATTTATAGATTCAATGTACTCCCCATTAAAATATCAATGGCATATTTTACAGACCTAGAAAGAACTCTCTAAAGATTCATCTGGAATAAAATAAGATCTCGAATAGCCACAGCAATCCTGAGAAAGAAGAAAAAAGTAGATGGGATCTCAATACCAGATTTCAACCCATATTACAAAGCCATTGTTCTCAAAACAGCCTGGTACTAGCAGAAGAACAGACATATAGACTAATGGAACAGAGAATCCAGATATCGACCCAAACCACTATGCTCAATTAATATTTGACAAAGGAGGCATGAACATACAATGGAGTCAGGACAGTCTCTTCAATAAAAGGTGTTGGGAAATTTGGACAGATACATGCAAAAAAATGAATCTAGACCACTAACTTACATCATACACAAAAATAAACTCAAAATGGATACAAGACTTAAACATAAGACGGGAAACCATAAAAATACTAGAGGAATCCACAGGCAACAAAATCTCAGACAGATGCTGAAGGAATTTATTCACTGATATTGCGCCCAGGGCAATGCAAGCTAAAGAGAAAATAAACAAATGGGACTACATCAAAATAAAAAGCTTTGTACAGCAAAAGAAACCATCAACAAAACAACAAGAAAGCCCACTGTATGGGAGAACATATTTGCAAATGTTACCACTGATAAAGGTTTAATCTTCAACATCTACAGCCAACTTATACAACTTAATAAAAGGAAGATAAATGATCCAATAAAAAAATGGGCAAGAGACCTAAATAGATTTTTTTTGAAAGAAGACAGAAGGCCAAGAGACACATGAAAACATGCTCCAAGTCATTAATTATCCAAAAGATGCAAATCAAAACGACAATGGGATACCATCTCAAACAAATGAACATACGACAAGTGTTGGTGAACATGCGGAGAAAAAGGAACCTTTATGCACTGTTGGTGGGAATGCAGACTGGTGCAGCCACTGTGGAGAACAGTATGGAGTTTCCTCAAAAAACTAAATATGGAACTCCCATTTGACCCAGTAATCACACTCCTAGGATATATCCTAAGAAATCAGAAACACCAATCAGAAAGGATATATGCACTCCTATGTGCAATAGCATCACAACTTACAATAGCTAAGATTTGGAATCAGCCAAGATGTCCATTAGCAGATGACTGGATCAGAAAACTATGGTACATTTACACAATGGAATAGTATGTTACCATAAAAAAGAAGGAATTCTTTGTATTTGCAGTAACCTGGATGAAACTAGAGAGCATTATGCTAAGTGAAATAAGTCAGTCACTGAAAGAAAAATACCATATGATCTCACTCATTTATGGGTAATGAAGAACATTATAAACTGATGAATAAAAAGATAGATACAGAGGCAGTAAAGCATCAGACTGTCAAATTACAACGGGAAGGTTAGTGAGAAGTGGGGTAGATAAGAGATCAACTAACAGAATTGTATGCATGCATATAAGTAACCAATGGACACAAGTCACTTGGGGGTAAGGGCATGCATGGCAGTGGGGTGAGGATGGGAGCAATGGGAAGATATGTACACTTGTAATCCTATCTAATAAAAGAGTAATATGCAAATTGACCGTACCTCCACTATACCCACAAGCCACGTCCACCAGCCATGCCCACCAGCCAATCAGAGTGATCGTGCAACTTAACCCAATCAAGACTGCTACAGCCACAGAGAGAGCAAGAGGGAGTCTTGGGTTGCCCCTGGCAATGGAGGAGCCAAACTTTCTGCACAACCCAGGCCTCCACTTAAGGCAACAAAGTTTCAATGACTGAGTCAGCAGAAGGCTTGGCTCTGCCCCAGGCTACAAAACTTAAAAGTGTAGAAAATAAATAAATCACAGATACCAGGGCCACTACTTGGGTCATTGAGGGCTGTGGCTGGCCTGCAAATCACCATAAGCCACTCCATCCCACAAGGGAATACCCATCCTGATCCAGATTACCCTTCAAGTGGGGGTCAAACGAGCTGGCCTCCACCCATGCACCAGGCCTCTATCCTATCTAATAAGAGTAATATGCAGATTGACCATCATTCCAACATACAAGATGATTGTCCCCATGTGGTCAAAAGATCCTGCTCCCATGTGGACACAAGATGGCCAGCAGGGGAGGGGAGTTGGGAGGGACCAGGCCTGCAAGGGAGGGCAGTTGTGGGTGATCAATCCTGCAGGGGAAGGCAGGTAGGGGTGATCAGGCCCACAGGGTAGGGCAGTTAGGGGCAAACAGGCAGCCAGAGGAGCAGTTGGGCATCAATCAGGCTGGCAGGCAGAAGTGGTTAGGGGCAATCAGGAAGGTAGGCAGGTGAGCAGTTGGGAGCCAGCAGTCCTGAATTGTGAAAGGGATGTCCGACTGCTCATTTAGGCCCGATCCTACCTGATCACCTTTAACTGCCCTCCCTTGACAGCCTGGTTGCCTCATGCAAGTCCCCCACTGGAGATCTAGCCCACATCTGTGCCTCTGCTATACCCATAAGCCACACCCACCAGCCACACCCACTAGCCAATCCTATAAATTCCATTTATAATTCCATGCTTCTCCCTAAATTTGAGTTTTTATAAGATATCCATAGAATGAGAAATATCAAGATAGTCTAAGATTAGGCTCAAAGTACATAAAATAATCCCATGCTTCTCCCTAAATCCTTTTTATTTTGATGTAGTCCCATTTTTCACTTAGCATTTTAGGTTACAAAATGCCTAGGTTGTGGGTTTGATCCCAGGTCAGGGCACACATGAGAATCAACCAATGAATGTATAAATAACACTAATGTTTCTCTTTCTCTCTCTCTCTCCCACCTTCCCCTCTCTTTTCCTCCCTAAAATCAATATTAAAAAAAAAACACACTTAAAAACTTTAAAACAAAAAGGACTATCAACTGTTCGGGTTAAAAGAAAATACTATATATCAGACCCAGTAAAATACCAAAAACAGTACTCAAAGAAAAATTCTAAAATTTAATTTTTAAATACTTACCTGAGTGAATTAAACATCTGACAAAAACAAAACAAAAAAAAGAACAACTAAAATAAAACATATAACACATGAATGTATTACCAAATAAATACTTAAATGAAAAATGAAATTCCTCAAAGTCTGGCATATAATCATAAAATATCAAGCCAAAATATTTAAACCTTTAATTTTCTTCATTATTACTTTCACTAGAGGCCTGGGGTACGAAATTTGTGCATGGAGGGGAAGGTGTCTGTGTGTGTGTCCCTCAACCCAGCCTGCACCCTCTCTAATCTGGAACATCCCTCTCACAATCCAGGACTGCTGACTCCCAATTGCTTGCCTGCATGCCTGCCTGATTGCCCCTAACTGCTTCTGCCTGCCAGCCTGATCACGGCCTAACCACAACCTTGCCAGCGTGATCGATACCTAACTGCTCCCTGCTGGCCTGGTCACTGCTAACCGCCCTCCCTTGCCAGCCTGGTCACCCCTAACTGCCCTCCCCTGCCAGCCTGATTGTCCCTAAGTGCCCTCCCTTGCCATCCTGGTCCCCCCCAACTGGTCTCCCCTTCAGGCCTGGTCCCTCCCAACTGTCCTGCCCTGCAGGCCTGGTTCCCACCAACTGCCCTCTTCTGGTGGTCATCTTTGACCACATCGGGGCGGCCATCTTTTGAGTTGGAGTGACTGTCAATTTGCATATTATCTCTTTATTATATAGGATTTTAAAGAATGGTAACAATGAAAATTTATAACAGCTCAACATAGATTTATGTCCTAAGTTTACTCTTGTACGTTATTTTTTTAAAATATATTTTTATTGATTTCAGAGAAGAAGAGGGGGAGAGAGAGAGAGAAACATCTATGATGAGAGAGAATCATGAATTGGCTGCCTCCTGCAAGTCCCCCACAGGAGATCTAGCCCAAAATCTGGGCATGTGCCCAGAATGGAATGGAACCTAGGACCTTTCAGTTTGCAGGCTGATATTCTATCCACTGAGCCAAACTGGCTAAGTGCTGTATGTTATTTTTAATACAGAAAACAAAATTAAAGATATGAGTTTTTATAAGATATCCATAGAATGAGAAATATCAAGATAGTCTAGGATTAGGCTCAAAATACATAAAATAATTTCATGCTTCTCCTAAATCTATTTAACAAACAGCTACAGGAGTTATATTTCATTATGAATCCAGAGACAAAATACTTACATTCCCTATTTCAAAGTTTTGTCTCATCAGCAGATAAAGGGAGGCACTAGCATGTGACCGTATTGTACTGATGCTACTGCTACAGTGTCGGAGAAGCCGGAGGCATAAATCAGCACACTGTTCTGTCTCTTCTTCAAACAGGAGTTCAGGGAACTGTAAAAAACAACACCAACATTGAAGTTATGTAGTCTGAACTAGAGATTTGTTATTATAGCCAAGAATCAAAAGAACAGTGAAGGGATAATATTTGCTAACCTATATATATAAAGGCTAATATGCAAAGTGTCCCCTCAGGAGTTTGACTGACCAGCAGTTCGATTGTTCGCTATGATGTACAATGACCACCAGGGGGTGGCGTGGAACAAAGGAAGGCCCCGACCAGCAGGACCCTACCCATGTAGGAATTTCATGCACTAGGCTTCTAGTGGTTAATGAGGACCAGATTCAGACAGACTGGGTTTGAATATTAATTATGGCACTTACTAGCCAGTAACAGTGTGACCTTGTAAAGTTTTCTCATCCATAAAATGAGCCTAATAATATTATCTACATGAGGTTGTATGACTATCTTATATTAGATAATGTTCATAAAACACATGGTATAGTAACCAACATGTAATAATTCTGTAGTATGTTTTTATTACAAAAAAGTATTGTAAGTTACTTTTACTGCTTAAGTTTCATCAATAGCAGCTCTGTATTCCATTTTATAAGATGTATAAGATGAAATAGCTACCTTTGAATATGATCTCACTTATTTGTGGAATCTAATGAACAAAATAAGACCTAAGCATGGAGGAACAGCCTCACATACCACAGTGTGGGATTGAGGGATGAGAAGAGATAAATTAAAGAACTTACATACTTATATGCATAGCCCATGGGCATGGGCAATAGGGTAGAGAAGATCTGGGAGTGTTAGGGAGCAGCTGAGAGGAGGGAAGTAAGGATGGGGCGAATTCAAGATATCTGTAATATTATAAAAAAAAGAAAAAAAAATAGCTACCTTTGAGATTTAAGAATATACAAATTTTTGGGAGGAAACCAATGTAGGAAATAAATATTTGAAGTCGTTGAACAAACAAATGTACGTTATTTTCCATTCACCATAGGGTTAGTTAATTTTGGACTGAACTACTTATACATTGAATTCTTGATTTATCAAGTTAATAAGGAATAGGCAGAATAAGAAATAAGGAAAGCCCCAAATTTAAAATTAGTTATTAATTTTAGGCCTTTCTCTACATCAGAATTATTTTTTAAGCCAGAAACTGGTTAAAGGTGACCCAAATAATAGTTCCAAAAGGCAAACAATAGAAGAGAGACAAAGAAGAACCAAGGGTCTTAGGTTTCTATGAAAACTTAAAATATAAATACATTAACCAATGAACATGTTAAATGATCATAGACAATGTTAATAAAGTCTGATAAGACTGAAGGGACAAAATTAACCTACCTTTGAAACCAGGGCCCTCTGTGTAGCAAAACAGTGTTGTAGATAAACTGCACTTTGGTTACAAGCCATACTATGTAATAGCACTTTTAGCACCCCACCAAGGATGCTCTCTTTGGATTCTGTTACAGAAACTGTCTGCAATTTAAAGATAGATAAATAAAAAAGAGATGTACTTGCAATTTGGTTAAGGAGACAGAATATGTATACACAATATTGTTTTCAAAATAGGAAAATGGCCCTGGCTGGTTTGGCTCAGTGGATAGAGCATCAGCCTGTGGACTAAAGGGTCCCAGGTTCGATTCCAGTCAAGGGTATATGCCTCAGTTGCAGGCTTGATCCCCACTAGGGGACGTGCAGGAGGCAGCCAATCAATGATTCTCTATCATCATTGAAGTTTCTATCTCTCTTTCCCTCTCCCTTTCTGAAATCAATAAAGATATATTAAAAAAAAAAAGGAAAATAATATCTAGGAGGACTTAACAAAAAAAAAAAGAAAAGGAGTTACCAGGACTTGGATAAAAGAAAAGGGAAAAACAGAATGGGCAGGATTTAAATAAAGGGGAGCAGGGAGATCCAGGATATAACTTTTAGAAACTACTTATATTTTAAATGTACCAATATGGCTCAATAAATACTTTCTCCCCAATCCCAATTTACCAAATCTATATTTTTTTTCTTTTAAATATATTTTTATTGATTTCAGAGAGGAAGGGAGAAGGAGATAGAGATAAGAAACATCAATGATGAGAGAGAATCTTTGATCAGCTGCCTCCTGCAAGCCTCCTACTGGGGATCAAGCCCGCACCATGGTAAGTGCCCTTGATCAGAATCGAACCCAGGATTCTTCAGTCCTCAGGTTGACAATCTATCCATTGAGTAAAACAAGCTAGGGAAACAAATCTATACTTTAAATTCCTGTTCTTTGTGTTCTTACCTGGACAACAATCTCTAGTGTATCCAAAATGATTAGGTTTGCTTCAGTAGCCAGATTTCCATCAATCAGTGCTTCATGTTCAATCTCTGCTCTTGACCTAATGTAAAATAGTATAAGGAATTATATTTATCTTAAAACAAAACAACATATCCACAATTCAAAAAAAGACAAAATATTCATAGAAAAAACAAAAACTTGGAATCATTTTTCAGCATTTGCCTGAATTGAAAATTATAAGAGAATAAGGGAAAAGACAATATTTTACATGTTAATGTTTTATTTTACCCTACATTTTGTTGGCCATTCTTATATACATTTTATCACAATGCCACTGAAAGCAGATACTTAGCTTCCAGAAATAAAGTGTTTTATTCTGCATGGAATGGACACTAGGTGGTGCTATGTGGGCTTGCATTTAGGGCTGCTTCATGTAGCATTATTCAAAATGTTAAAGGATAAAAGTACTTTTTCTCTCCTAAAGTCTCAAAAATTTTAAATTTTGATGCAGAAAATAAATTAACTCTTTAATGAGACTCTGTATAGAATCATGCATTAGAAACACCACATCTGATGCCAATCAAGTCAATTACTTGACTTCCAATATACACAAAAGTATTATTTAAGAAAAATTTAAAAATTAAAAAAAACTATAGATGATTTATGGGTGAAGTTGACATTATTTTAGTAGCAATACATATATAGAAATTATATATTACATCTAAATATACAAAACAATACACAAATTAAAGCAAAAGAATAAGGACATATTAAATACTAACTTACTGAAGTTCTTAGATGTTTAAGTCTCTGAATCTTTATTACTACCATTAAAGAGAGAAGTTCATGAGTTTATATTTTACAAATTAAATTTAAGGAGAAAATATAGCACAGTTAGAATTCAATTGAAAAAGAAAATAATGCATTGTTCAAACATAAAATCCAGAAAGATTTCTGTAGAGAAGTATAAAAATATGGTTTAGCCCTAGCTGGTTTGGCTTAGTGGACAGAGCGTGGACTGAAGGGTTGCATGTTACATTCTAGTCAAAGGCATATGACCGGGTTGTTGGCTGATCCCCAGTAGGGGTTGTGCAGGAGGCAGCCAATCAATGATTTCTATCTCTCTTTCCCTTTCACTTTTCCTCTCTGAAATCAATAAAAATATATTTTAAAAAATATAGATGGTTTAAACAAAAAGAATCAGGAAAACACTAAAAAACAGCTTCCTTAGAACACGGCAAGATAAGCAGAAAGAACATTATACAAATGCAGAAATAAAGCAATGTATGCTGGCTGTTTTGTGAATTCCACAACACATGTGGAAAAGTAATACAAGAAATGGACTTAGGCAGACAAAGAAGAGAGAAAAGTGAACACTCAAAAGTTTAAAATGTTAGCATATTAATTTTATACTCAGTATCTGCTTTGGTCTGAATATTTGTGTCCCCACTATATTCTTATGTTGAAAATATAATGCCCAAGGAGGTGAGGCAAAGGTCATGAGGGTAGGGGTCTTGGGAATGGGATTAGTGCTTTTATAAAAGAGACCCCAAGGAATCTGTTTGCCTTTTCACCATATAAGAACATAGTGAGAGAGAAGTCTATAACTTGGGAGAGGGTCAGACACCAAATGTGCTGGTGCCATGAACTTGAACTTCCCAGCTCCCAGAACTGTGAGAAATAAATTTCTGTTGTTTATAAGTGGCCCAGCAAATGGTATTTTGTTATAGCAGCCTAAAGAGACTAAGAATTTCTGATAATTCCGTACTCTCATCTACATGGTTCTGAGTCTGCTGTTACTGTTTTTTTCTATACAGGCTTGCATAGGGCTTTGTTTTCTCTGTTTTACGATTTCAGTGCTGTGAACTAATATTTCTGGAAGTTTATTTGTAAGAATCCTCTAATTCTTGGGCTGAAGATGGTTTCAGATAGTGTGACCAACTATCTTGGTTTGCTTTAGGACAGGACTAAGGAATTCCCTGGGATATGAAACATTCAGTGCTAAAAGTTAGGAGTACTAGGTAAGCCTGAATGAGCTGGTCACCATATTCTAAAGTTTTTTTGGCCAAACTATTCGAGGGCTAACTTGTAATTACAAATTGTCAAGGGAAAATATTTAGCCCCTTAATTCAATGACAAGTTTCAAGCCAAGCAATTTTACCTGCAGTCACCTAGGCAGTGAGAAGGGTTCATTTCTAGTTCTCTTTATACTGATTGTAGTCCTTTAGGCTCCTGGACTCATGGTAGTGCATTTTCAGCTGTGTTTTTACCTGGCTTGTCTCCACGCTAGAATCAGAAGACCCAGAGTGTTTTGTCTTCCTTTAATTATATTTTAGGCTCCAAGAGGGCAAATAATAGTTTTCTAATTTTTTATAATGCTTGAAATATTTAGTTTAATTGTGACACCCAAAATATATTCTAAAATAGTTGTAGAATGCAACTTTCGAAGGGGTTGGGCTGCTGGGGAAAATGGTAACATTTAAGATATATAACATCATGCTTTACTATATATCACATTAAAAATTCTTCCCCCAAATCTTTTTAAATCTTCAATTTAAAAATTAAGTACAATATTTTTTCTTCTAAGATTTGAATGCCTAACATATACATAAAATAACATTAAAACTAGTCATTTTCCTCTTGCATCTGAAATTCAACAGGCCTGTCATTAACATAAAATAGAAGATTATATTACTTGTCAAGCTTCTCAGTGTTTTGCCGCCAGTGAGTCATATCCTTTCTCCACCTCAGATTTTCTTGACTGCCAAAGGCACTTCCAGATGGGCTTCTCTCTGTTAAGTACATTTCACAACCATTTTAAAAAATGTTATTTCAACTGGACCATTTAAATGTATACTTGCAAACATTTAAGAAATACTCACAATGTTAATAATTTTATACACAGCCATTTTATCCTCAATAACAATGGAAAAACCTGACAATGATGCTTTTTATTCAAAGCTTTCATAACAGTTACAGAAGAAATATGTTTGCTACATATATTACAAAAACAACAACAACACCCTTTTAAAATCAGCAACTTTTCTAATACTGATTTTCTCAAAATCTTAACCATGGTTTTCCTGGCTTTACATGATATACCCTTATTTCCTACCATTATTCCTTTTGCATGCACCACCACAGTTATTGTGTGTGTTTGTGTATGTGGTGTATTCTGAATATATGATCCTAATTTAGAACCTGCCTAAGGGTTATTTTCCTTCTACCAGATTGTTCTTCCCAAAATTTCACTGGCCAATCATTCCTTACTCCCACAGAAAGGCTTTTCCCAAATCTCCAACTTCTTTTCCTCTTAATTTGCTTTACTTTTCTCCATAGCACTTATAAACACAAGGCTATAAACTACTAAGAACAGAGATTATGTTTACTTATCCACCACTTAATATCTGAGGCTGACAAAATTTCTGGTACATTCTCAGTGCTCAATAAGTTTGTTTGATAAATAAAGAAAATAAAGATAGTTCCTACAGTAATTACTTCTTTTAGGCAACGGAAAGCAGAGCAAGAGAAAAACAAGGGCTTTTTCCCAAGAGGTTTATAAGATGGAAGGTGGACTGAATAGCACAGACTCTTTTAAGGGCAGTAGAGAAGTGGAGAAGGCATTGGGAATTGTGCAGGAATATAAACGATTCTATTGTTTAAGTATTTTTATATTCCTGCACAATTCCCAATGACTTCTCCATGATTTTAGGCTTTCAATGAGAAAGCTAATGCTCCTTTTTGAAAAACATGAGACCTTAAATTGGTTGGGAAGATGGAAAGAAAAATGGAAATCAAAATTCAGAGTTCAAATACAAATTTTAAAAATACTGAGAAAAAATATAATATGCCACACAATAAAGGACATGTCTGGATATACCATCTTTGTAGTGACCATATCTGTAAACATTTCACAAATTGGAGGAACAAGAAAGGAAATGTGTAAACATTTCATAAATTGTAACATATTGTTAATAGTTCCACCTTTCCAACAATAAACTACAGTAAGAGCTGTAGTATAATATGAAGAACACTAAATTGGAAGCCAAAAGATCCTACTTCTGTTACTTAGTTTATGATCTTAGGCAAGTTATTTATCTCTGTGAGTTTTATTTTCTTTATCTTAAAGATGAGGAAAATATTCATTAGATTTTGGTAATAATTAAATGACCTACTTAAAAGTTAGTTTTCATACCTTTCTAGAAAATTGTTGTACATAATAAATGAGTTAAAAGAAAATACATAGGTACATTGTAAATTGTATATAACTACAGTGAAAAAAATTATATATAACTACAGTAAAAAAAAAAAATCGGTGGTCTATTAATTCCATTAAAAGCAAAGACTTAATCTTATTCATTATTAAGTTCCAAATATACATAGCATATAAAGAATATTTAAGTTCACTTAAATAAATGATCACCATGGTAACAGCATTTTGGAAAATAATAAATAAAATATCTATCTATATATAAAAAACCCTAATATGCAAATAGAGCGAATGACAGAACAACCAAACAACCGGTCACTATGATGTGCACTAACCACCAGGGGGAATACATGGAACATGATGGGTGCTGGCAGCAGGTGGCAAAGCATGGAATATGGCAGGTGTTGGCTGTGTCAGGATCATGGAGCAGGTGTGTCAGACCAAGGCAGGGCACTGGTCACTGTCATCGGGGCAAACCTCTGGTGGTTACTGAACATTCTTTGCTCCCATGCACTGTGGTCCCGCCAGGTGCTCACACCCGCTGCCAGCACTGGAGCTGCCCTTCACACCCGCTGCCTGCACCTGGTGCCAGTCCCGATTGCTTAGTGCTGTCAGCAGGTATGAGCCACAGCTGCAGGCCTTGATCACCCTTGAAGGTTTCTTTACTTCTCCCTGCTCCTGAGGGGCTAATGGGGCAGCAGCTGCCACTTGCACCCACTGACAGTGCCAGCCCTGCTTGCACCCGCTGCTGGTGCAATTGGTCAATGCTGTCAGTGGGTGCAAGTGGGCCATTGGTAAAGAGGGGACTGAGGGCCATGGTGGGAGGGACTGAATAAGGGCATGGGGATGGGCTGAGACCTGCCCATGTATCCACTGCAGCCTCGTGGCCCACAGTTCCTTTCAAGGTACATGAATTCATGCACTGGACCCCTAGTATACTTATAAATGTATAGTCATATATTTAAGTCAACAAATATAGATGGAACTATTAGCATGTTGTCATGTACACAGGTGACTAAGCCATGGCTCTGCCCTTGAGTTCACAGCAACAATATCATTTACATGTCACTTTAGAATTTATGAAATGTTTATACACATGATCACTACAAAGATGATAAGCTCAGTTAGTTATACTACCTTTTAAATTCTCCAAAATATAACAAGTAGATGAGGAAGAGGAAAGTGGGGAGATTAAGTGACCTGGTCAAAGTTATATGGCTAATGGTTAGCAGACCTGGGATTAGAATCAGGCTTCTAAAGCTACTGTTTCTCCTCCCTAATATTTGAGTTTAATGGCCAATATCTTTGCCTTAGATATAGGGTATATTAATTAATTATGCAAAATAGGAAACTTTTAAGAATAAAAGGAGATGCTACAAAGAGTTTTTGACACCAAGAATGAACCCTCTATAGACACTGTGTGATTATGATGTGTCAGTGTAGGTTCATTAATGATGTTGATAACGGGAGAGTCTATACATACGTGCAAGCAAGGAAATCTTTGTTATCTTCAGCTCCATTTTGCTGTGAACCTAAAACTACTCTAAAACTAGAGCAGTTTTAGGATGCTATTAATAATCACACAAGGGCAACAGGAATAAATTGAGACTATCCAGAGCAAATCACAAAGTATGTTTTATCCTATTTCAATCAGAACTCTTAACTTGAGTTCCTACAGATAAATGGTTATTTCAGTTAATTCACAATTATATTTAAACCATTATTTTTAAAGGGTAGAACTGTCACTGAAGACTTGCAACAATGAAGACTATAAAATGAAGGAAAATGAAGAAATTCTCACCAGAAGGAGAAGATATTGTGTACATACCAAGCTGTCCTCGGCTTCGGCGCACCATTTCTTGCCTAGCACCTATGCTCCCAAGAATAGCTTCTTCAAGCTTAGCTCTCATGTCTTTTGATTTCTTAAAGGTCAAGCTATTCATTCTTTCAAACACTTTCTTTCCCTAAAATTTAAACATTAGAAAAGAAGAAGCACTGAGAAAATTTTCTTCTTTTTCCACTTAATTTCCTATCTTATTCCTCTTTGCAATGGCACAATAATCACTTACTTTGTATTCAAAGCAAGATACACAGAGGTAAAGCAGATCTAATAGCCGGTTGAGCTGTAGGACTGAAAGATCTGTAAACCACTTTTGTAGAACTGTCTCATCTGCATTCTTGAGAACCCAAAGGAGGCAGATCAAAAGACTCCGACTTGATTCTGCTGAAAAGGTAGTGTGTTGCCTGCCACTCTGAAAATCAAGAACAGCTGAATGAGTCAGACTGATCAAGAACAGCTGAATGAGTCAGATTGATCAATGAACATTTCCTTTTTGGACAATTGTCAACTGTTTTCTTCTAAAAACAAACAAACAAAAAAAAACAAAATTAGTTAAAAATCAAATATTATAAAAGAATCATTTGATTTAGATAATACTTGTATAAGTCATACCAAAACTTAGACTTAAGGTCTTGAAGTATATTGAACTTTTCCTGGCAACAGAAGATTGTTTTAATTATAAAGCAAAAAACTAAAAGGTCTTACTATTAAAAACTAACATATCTACTACATAATATCAAACATGTTGAAAGTAAAAAAAAAAAAGAAATAGCTGACTCAAAAAATAAGAGAAGTATAAGAATAGAAAGTAATAACAAAAAGTTTATCAGGTTTAGAGAACCATTGTTTCCTGTCAGGGACACTGACAAAAAAAAAAGTCTTATACACTGTATAAATAAAAAGCATTTTACATAGAGCATATAAAGTAAAGGTGCATTAGTATAAGTATGTAAAATACTGCCGGAAACCAAACATTGTTCTCACTAAATGGATGTAAACAGGAGACCAGAAGGCTGGTCAACCTTAATTGCTCTGAAAGGTCAGAGCTAATTACTCACTGTTTAGCTGAAAACATTGTTAGCTAAAGCAGCCTCTACCTGTTTGTTTCATGTTAATTTGTTTTTGTTATTTCCTGCCTAAAGGCTTGGGGTGTGTCCCAAAGCTTAATAAAAGGGAGAAAAAGGCCAGAGCAAGTGGTAGTCCTTTCCACTAGAGCAGTGGTTCTCAACCTTCCTAATGCTGCGACCCTTTAAGACAGCTCCTCATGTGGTGGTGACCCCCAACCATAAAATTATTTCTATTGCTACTTCATAACTGTAATTTTGCTACTATTAAGAACTGTAATGTAAATATCTGATATGCAAGATGTATTTTCATTCTTACAAATTGAACATAATTAAAGCATAGGGATTAATCACAAAAACAATATGGAATTATATATTGTGAAATATTTCTTTCTAATTACAAATAAATGAAATTTTGTCTTGAATCCTGGTGTAGCATAGGCAAAAGTCTTCATATAACAACAGTAAACTACATTGCTACATTTTGCTACACCGAGGAGTGGTGTGTTGGTTCCTAAGACCATGGGAAATAGGTGTTTTCCAATAGTCTTAAGCGATCCCTGTGAAAGGGTCATTCGACCCCTAAAGGGGTCTCGATCCACAGGTTGAGAACCACTGCACTAGAGGAAGGCTCCCACCTGGCCCCCCAATATCGCCAAATTAATATTTTCTAATCTCTCTGTTTGCGTGTGGCCTCCTTCAGAACCCGAACACTGAACCACGAGGGACGTGGAAAAGGGCTCCCACAAAATACAAAGGAAAAACTAAGAATAAGAACTTGTTTAAGTATCATTTATTGTATATTTATTCTATTCCAGTCATCATGCCAACCTCTTTACATACATTATTTCATTTAGCTATCTAACAATATCACCAAGCAGATAGTATCATCTCAATTTTATAGACAAGATACAGGTAACAATGGTGATGATGATGATGATGATGATGACTAAACCTAACAAAATTTGAAATGTGCTAGACATTATGTTAATTTTTCCTTATTTAATTCACAATAATTTTGAGAGTATTAACTATTATTATTTCTAGTTTATAGGTAAGGTTACTAAAGGCTAGAGATTAATTTGCTCTAAATCACATACTAAGAAAAAGTAAAGCCAGGATTTTCATACAGGTTAACCAGACTACAAAACTTTCTCTTTACTTTTATGCTACATTCTCATATTTGGTTAATAATATACTAAATAACAAAAAAGCAATGGAAGATATATTAAAAAAAAACAAAGCCGAAACTGGTTTGGCTCAGTGGATAGAGCATCAGCCTGCGGACTGAAAGGTCCCGGGTTCGGTTCTGGTCAAGGGCATGTACCTTGGTTGCGGGCACGTCTATGTCTCTCTCTCATTGATGTTTCTAACTCTCTATCCCTCTCCCTTCCTCTCTGTAAAAAATCAATAACATATATTTTTTTAAAAAAGCAATGGAAGAGATGTTGAGATGAAAGACAAAGAAAAGCTGAATATACTTAACTGTTGAAATGATGATCTTAAATTAATAAATTTAGTACAATTTACTAGAGTTAGAATAATTAAGACAGTTTGATATTGACACCTGGCAGACAAATAATGTAATGAAATAGAATAGAAAGAATAAAAAATCCTAGGAATATATGAAAATCCAATATACTGTAAAGCTGGCACTATCGATCAGTATGGATATAAAGTGTTGAGATCACTGGTTCACTAGAGAAAAAAATAAGATTCCTACCTTATACCATAGTACAATAAATAAATTCAAGACAAAGGAAGAACTTAAATGTAAAGGCAAAATTTTAAAACTTTTGCAAGGAAATATAAGAGATTATATTTTATAATCTTGGGGGTAGAATAGAACTTCTTAAGTAAGACATAAAAAGCATAATCTATAAACCCATAAAAAAGATGGTCAATTTGCCTAAATTAAAATCGCAACAATGTGTTCATTCAAACAGATAGACAGAACATATACATGATAAAATAGTAGACATTTGGGGCATATAAAACCAACCTGATATTAGTATCAAGAATAGTCTTTCTCAACCAAGTTTCCATGAGAGAATTAAGCCCTCCAAAGAATAACTGACTATTTTCCCCATTCTCCTAAGGCATTAAAAAAAGGGAGTGGGGGTAAGGCAGGCGGTAGATAATTCTGGGATACTGGCTCAATCCTAGATAGGGGGCATGCAGGAGACAGCTGATGTTTCTCATTGATGTTTCTATCTCTCCCTCTTTCTTTAAAATCAATAAAAACATATTCTAAAAAATAGCAATATCTTAAAAATTTTGAAATAGAAATATCAGAAAATACTAGGGAAAAATTGACAAATTTTAGTATTTTAAAATAAGACACTCTAGGGCAGCGGTTCTCAACCTGTGGATCGTGACCCCTTGGGGGAGTCGAACGACCTTTTCACAGGGGTCACCTAAGACTATTGGAAAACACCTATTTCCCATGGTCTTAGGAACCAACACACCGCTCCTCGGTGTGAAAAATGTAGCAATGTAGTTTACTGTTGTCATATTAAGACTCTTACCCATGCTACACCATGATTCAAGACAAAATTTCATTTATTTGTAATTAGAAAGAAATATTTCACAATATATAATTACATATTGTTTTTGTGATTAACCCCTATGCTTTAATTATGTTCAATTTGTAAGAATGAAAATACATCCTGCATATCAGATATTTACATTACAGTTCTTAACACTAGCAAAATTACAGTTATGAAGTAGCAATGGAAATAATTTTATGGTTGGGGGTCACCACCACATGAGGAGCTGTCTTAAAGGGTCGCGGCATTAGGAAGGTTGAGAACCACTGCTCTAGGGGGAACCAAGATGGAGGCATAAGATATTCATCTATATGTGCTGTCAACCACACCAAAACTACAATTAAAAGACAAAACAACTATCCCCCAGAACCACGGGAAAGCTGGTGGAGTGGAAGTTCTACAACTAGAAGGAAAGAAAAAAGTGCATCCAGACCTGGTAGGACATGCAGAGGCTCAGAAAGGCAGAGGTATGAAGACTCGTACCAATCGGGCTGGGGAGCGCTATTGTTTTTCAATTGGGAGTGAGTTACAAGTTCCCAACTCTCTGAACTCCAGTTTCTGGCGAGATTCTGGTTACCCAGACTCATACAGGGAGAAACTGGACTGTCTGCCATTGGGTTGGAAAAGGAAAATGGCTCTCTCGCGTAGTTGCACACTGGAAGCATTGTTTACTGTGCTGGGGTGCAGGCCACAGGACACTGAACAGAAAGCTGCAGAAAGGGCTGACTGGCAGCCATTGCTGTTTGCCATGCCCTAGCCTAGAGACTCCCTGAGACCCTGCCCCGCCCAATTTACAAACCCACCCAGCTGTGCAGTGACTTTTGCATATAAATGGCCTGCCCTCTGGCAGCTTACTTAACCTAACAAATTGCAACTGGATCAGACAATTCCAAAACTTCCAAAATCCAAGCAAAGAGGAGAAATCTGCAGAGTTCCCAGTAGCTCCTGCTGGGTGGCCTCAGATACTAGCTGACTTGCACCTCCTTGGAGATCCAGGAACCAGTGTACCTAGAGGTCAGTGTGAGACAACACCAGATTTCAACTCCTCTCATACATAAGTGACACACTTAAGAGGCAGACTCGGTGAGCACCAAAGCCCCACTGAAGCAAGTTCTGCCCCCACAGGGGTGTCTCCAGCACAACAGTTCTTCCATTAATAGACATAGCTAATCTTCAGTCAATTGGCCTGGAGGTCAATTCCTCCCAGTGTACCAATAGCAATCAAGGCTTAACTACAACAAGACTGTGAACCCAGGCCACAAAGGGGTGCACGAAGAGTGTCCACCTCAGGTGATTGGGAAGGCAGAGCTACTGGGCCCTAAGGACAACTAGCACACAAAGCCACTCCATTAACACAGGGAAGCAGCCAAACTGTGGAGACCAAGAAACATGTCACGAATGAAAGAAATGGAGGAAAGCAAACAACTGGACATAGAGTTCAAAACCACATTTATAAGGATACTCAAGAATCTTCTACAAACTGCTGACAAACTTACTGAGAACTCTGAGAAACTTAGTGAGACCTTCAAAGATCTTAATGAGAATGCAAAAAAAAAAAAAATGGAAAAGGACCAGTCAGAAATTAAGCATGCACTATCTGAAATAAAGAGTAATATATAGAAATCCAATAGCAGACTGGAGGACCCCAAGAATCAAATCAAAGATCTGAAATATGAGGAAGCAAAAAACACCCTAACAAAAAAACAAAAAGAAAAAGAGTCCAAAAATGTGAAGATAGTGTAAGGAGCCTCTGGGACAACTTCAAGCGTACCAACATCAGAATTATGGGAGTGCCAGAAGAAGAGAGAGAGCAAGATATTGAAAACCTATTTGAAGAGATAATGACTGAGAACTTTCCCTACTTGTGAAAGAAATGGACTTACAAGTCTAGGAAGCACATAGAACAGCAAACAAAAAGAATCCAAGGAGGACCACACCAAGACACATCATAATTAAAATGCCAAGGGCAAAAGACAAAGAGAGAATCTTGAAAGCAGCAAGAGAAAAACAGTTACCTACAAGGGAGTTCCCATACGACTGTCAGCTGATTTCTCAACAGAAACGATGCAGGCCAGAAGTGAGTGGGAGGAAATATTCAACGTGATGAATAGCAAGAACCTATAATCAAGAGTGCTCTACCCAGCAAAGCTATCATTCAGCATTTAAGGTCAGATAAAGAGCTTCACAGATAAGAAAAAGCCAAAGGAGTTCATCACCACCAAACCAGGATTATATGAAATGCTGAAGGGTTTTCTTTAAGAAGAGGAAGAAGAATAAAAAGGTAAAGATAAAAATTATGAACAACAAAGTGATAACAAATACATATCAACAAGTGAATCTAAAAATTGAGTGAATAAAAAAAATCCAATGAACAGAATAACCAGTGAATATAATAGAATTAGGAACATAGAAAGGGAATGGACTAACAATTCTCAGAGGAAAGGAGGAGTGACGGGTGCAGGAAGAGATTGGACAAAAATCTTACACCTATGGATGAGGACAGTGGCAGGGGGTAAAGGCATGGGGTGGAGGGCTTGGGGGGATCAGGTGGAGGGGAGCTATGGGGGAGAGGGAGAGGAACATGTGTAATAAACTGAACAATAAAGATTTTTAAAAAATAAGACACTCTAATCACCAAATTTACTATTAAGTGTGAAAAAAGTAAGCCACATAAAATATAAGACCCAGCCCTGGCTAGTGTTGCTCAGTGGATAGTGTTGGTTGTAGACTCAAGGGTCCCAGGTTCTATTCTGGTCATCAGCATGTCTCCTGGTTTCGGGCACATCCTCAGTGGGGGGTGTGCAGGAGGCAGCTGATCAATGTTTCTCTCTCATTGATGTTTCTAACTCCCCTTTCCCTTCCTCTCTTTAAAGAATCAATAAAATATATTTTAAAAATATATCCTATCTAATAAAAGCATAATATGCAAATTCACCACACCTCAGCTAAACTCACAAGTCATGTCAACCAGCCAATCAGGAGCGAGTATGCAAATTAACCCACCCAAGATGGCTGTGGCCACAGAGCAAGCAGGAGGGTTGGGTTTCCCTGGCAATGGAGGAAACCAAGCTTCCCGTACACCCTGGCCAGCTGTGGACTCCACTCAAGGCTACAAAGTTTCAACTACAGAAGATAAATAACTCCCACCAAAAATGGCTGCAGCCACTGAGCAAACAGGAGGCTTGGATTTCCCTAGCAATGGAGGAAGCCAAGCTTTCCGCTCCCTGCCCCCCAAACTGCCTTAGCCTCCATTCAAGGCCACAAAGTTTCAATTATAGAAGATAAATAAATTCCAGATACCAGGACCTCTGCTTGGGTTGCTGGAGGGTGTGGCTGGACTTCAAACCACCACAGGCCCCTCGCTCAGGTCACCCCATGCCCCAAGGGAACTCCCACTCTGATCCAGGACACCCTTCAGGGTAAATCAACCAGTCCCCACCCATGCACCAAGCCTCTATCCTATCTAATAAAAGAGTAATATGCAAATTGACCATCACTCCAACACACAAAATGGATGCCTCTATGTGGACACAAAATGGTTGCCACAAGATGGCCAGAAGGGGAGGGACCAGTTCTGCAAGGGAGGGCAGCTGTGGGTGATCAGGCCAGCAGGGTAGGGCAGTTGGGAAAAACCAGGCCTGCAAGGGAGGGCAGTTGGGGGTGACCAGGCCAGCAGAGTAAGGAAGTTGGGGGTGACTGGGCCTGCAGGGGAGAGCAGTTGGGAGTCCAGTCCTGCAGGGGAGGGCAGTTAGGGGTGACCAGACCTGCAGGGGAAGACAGTTAGGGGCAAATAGGCTGGCAGGGGAGCAGTTAGGCATCAATTAGGCTGGCAGGGGAATGATTAGGGAATGATCAGGCTGGCAGGCAGAAGCGGTTGGGGCAATCAGGAAGGCAGGCAGGCGAGCAGTTGGGAGCCAGCAGTCCTGGATTATGAGAGGGATGTCCACCTGCCCGTTAAGGCCCAATCCAGGTAGGATCGGGCCTAAACGGGCAGTCGGACACCTCTTGAGGGGTCCCAGATTGGAGAGGGTGCAGGCTGGGCTGAGGGACACATCCCCCTGTGCACGAATTTCATGCAACAGGCCTTTAGTATATATATAAGACCCATTTATAATTGACAACAGGCTTGATCCAGAACATATAAATTTGTGCAAAGTGTAAACAAAGCCAGAGGACCCAATGGAAAATGATAAAAAACTAGACACTTTAAAAGAGAAAATCCAAATGGCCAACACAAATATGAAAAAGTGTACCCTCAGAACACACCAGAGAAATACAATACAACTATAAATTACCAGGTTGACAAAAGTTGAAAAGTCTGAAAATCCCAAGTGATGATGAACATGTGAAAGAATGGGAACTCTCATAAGTGCAAGTATAAACTGAGATGAACTCTTCAGAAAACACCATGGCATATCTAGTATGGATGAAGAAACTATTCTATGACCCATCAAATTCCACTCCTAGTAAATACCCTAAATAATAGTATAGGCATGTATGCAGGGTACATATAAAATAATATATAGAGATGCTATTTACAATAACAAAAGATCAGAAACCATTCAAGCATCTATCAATAGAATGAGTAAATAAACTAATCTTTATTCAGGTAATAGAATATCATGTACTAGAGGACTGGTGCATGACATTTGTGCACTGGGGTTGAGGGATGTCCCTCAGCTTGGCCTGTGCCCTTTTGCAGTCTGGGACCCCTCAGGAGATGTCCATCTGCCGGGTTAGGCCTGTTCCCCTAGGTTGATTTTCATATTAGACTTTTATTATATAGGGTATATATAAAAGCCTACACAACTATTATGACTGAATGACCAGTTGATCAGTCGCTATGATGCACACTAACCACAGGGGGGCACACGCTGAATGCAGGAGCTGTCCCCTGTGCACACTAACCACAGGGGGGCACACGCTGAATGCAGTGTGCTCCCACAACTGACCTCCCCTGGCCAGCCAACCTCCCCAGATCCCTCCCCCTGGCCAGTAAGCCCCAACAGGGACTGGATGAGATGGCACCATCGGTCCTAATCATCGGCCAGGACTAGGAAACTCACCTGTGCATGAATTTGTGCACCAGGCCTCTATTACAGAAATAAAATTAGTGAATTATAGTACAATTTGTAACTTGCTTAAATATTAATGACATAAAACTACACTATAATATTTAGGGATGCAAATGTATAGTAAAACTATAAATAAAATTAAGCAATTATTTCATTAAGTTAATGGGAGCTTGGTAAATAGTTGTGGTGGAGAAAAGCATCTCAAAGATTTCTAAAAGGCAGTCAATGTTTTATAGTTTGTCCTGAGTGGTGGCTACAAAGGTGAAAAAGAGTTTTATGATATTTTAACTTGCGTATTTATGTTACTTGTACTTTTTCATGTGCACTACATTTCACATAAATAAGTTTTAAAAAGTCAATAAAATTGAGAATAGTGGTCACTTTGAGGGGAGAGATGGAGTGAATTGAGGGCAGAAAGGAATTCCGATATATTTGCAGTTTTATTTCTAAAGCTGGGTGGTATATATACTGCTGTTTCTTTTACTTTAATTGTACATATAGTTTACATATTCTTCTTTATGCACGTACCTTGGTTGTGGGCACATCCCCAGTAGGGAGTGTGCAAGAGGCAGCTGATCGATGTCTCTCTCTCGTCAATGTTTCTAACTCTCTATCCCTCTCCCCTCCTCTGTAAAAAAGTCAATAAAAATATATTTTAAAAAAAAGTACAAGGAATAGCCCTGGGTGGTGTGCTCAGTAGTTAGTGTTGGCCTGCATGTCAAAGGTCTCGGGTTCTATTTCTGGTCAAGGGGCATGTACCTGGGTTGCAGGTTGGATCTCCAGCCCCAGTTGGTATGCATGCAACCAATCAATGTCTTTCTCACATCTACATTTATCTTTCCCCCTTTTACTCTCCCCTTCCTTCCCTCTCTTCCACTATCTCTTAAATAAAAATAGTGAAAAAAAATCCTTGGAAAAGGATTAACAAACAAACAAAAAAGTACAAGGAATAAAAGAAAAAATTGAAAAATTAGAATTCAAAAAATTTTTTAAAATATGCACTTCAAATGACACCATCAGGAAAGTGAAAAGATAAGCCACAGAATGAGAGAAAATACTTGAAAACATATATAAGGGAGTTATACCCATAATATACAAAGAACTCTTTTTTAAAAAATTAAAAACAGATTTTTTTTATTGTGTTACATGTATACATAACTCCCCATTGCCCCCCCTTCCCAGGCATACCCCAACCCCCCAGTGTCTGTGTTCATTTGTTATGCTGATATACATGCATACAAGTCCTTTAGTTGATCTCTTATCTACCCCACCTCTCCAAAGAATTCTTTTAAGTCAGTAACAAAAAGAAGAACACAATTTTAAAATGGCAAAGAATTTGAATGGACTTTTCTCTAAAGAAGACAGTTGTTCAAAAAGATGTGCCAACAAGCAAATGAAAAGGTGCTCAACATTAGTAGGTATTAGGAAGATGCAAATCAAAATCACAATGAGATGCCACTTCATACCCACTAAGGTGGCTATAAATAAGAAAAAAGTGTAGGTAAGAAACAGGAACCTCTTATTCATTGCTGGTGAGAATGTAAAATGGTGCAGCCACTGTGAAAAAGAGTTTAGAAATTTCTCAAAATGTTAACAGATGATGTGTTGTGCACCTGAAACTTGTATACTTTTGTTAACCAGTGTCAACCCAATAAATTCAATAAAGAGGAAAAAAGTAAAATGGATTAAAAAAGAATAGCCTATGTAATAAGCAACTTTCGAAAATTCTGAATGACAGAAAAGAGCTTTATACCATAAACCTGCCTTCCCCTGATACTTTTCAAAATAACTTGTAAAAGATAGGTAATAGTCTCAGAACCTTAACATTTCCAAAAAATAAACCTCAGAGTACTTCTACACCAGTTAATACAACAACCAATCTTAGTTATTTAAGGGTACATACATCCTTGTAAATATTTGTCTTTCCAAAAAAAAAAAGAAAAAACTTTTGTAGGAGGGTTGTTTTTACCGTTGATGTGAGAATAAAACTGCCAGGCCTTGTTAGTTGAGGAACTGATGTTCCTGCAATTGCCATGGCAACTGTCTGGCTTATCATGCTTCCACTCTCACTTTCATAATCATCAGTGGCTATACAAACTGGTCTTCCTCGCTGATTGTGAGTTTCTGGTGTGGGGATGAGGCAGGGGAGAGAAAATCCAAAATAAATAAATACATACATACATACATACATACATGCATACATAAAACTTCTGAATAGTTTAATAAATAGTTCTTAATACATATTAGGTACTCAGTGTTTGTTTTGCTTTGATTGAACTGGAAGTATTTTATCCAGTGAATGCCTAGTTTAAATGCAACCTACAGTGTTTTCTTTAGAGCAAGTGAAGGAATTCAAGTAAATTCTAATATGAAAAGCAAGAGCAATAAAACTTTGTAGGTCTTAGTTTTTAAACAGCAACAAAATTTCTTCTTATTAACCCAATGTTAGCAATAAACTTACTTATTGATCTTCAGGTGAATATTAATTTAAATTACATTTATATGAATAAAATTGATACTGAGGGTAGTATATAGTATATAGTTTACATGAATATTTTTTAGAGGATCAGTAAGTACACAAATTACCTATTTTCTAACAAGTAGGAATAGAACTACTAAATATCATTACTTAAAATTTGTTCCTAAGAACTACTTTATAGAAACCTTGCCAGTGGAGTCTCTCAAAAAGTCAAAAGATTTTCAGTAATATAATTATTTAAAGTTTACTTATTTTAGTGTACATTTCTTTTCCTAAAATAAGATTTTTATTCTGAGAAATTGTCTAACACTGTTAGTATATGTTGTGATTTACCATTAAAATCTGTCTTATATATACTAAATACCTGTAAAATCATACAGCTGAGGAACAGTTTCCATGATAATGCCAATCAGAGGTAGATATAACATGGCCACCCGAGCCTTTATCTGGGGGTCAGAGTACCGTGGGTCTGAGTCATGACTGGATAGTAAATTGTGTACCATATTGATGACTTTCTTATGCAATCCAAACAGTCTATTTAAAAAGAAGATGGAGAAGAAGCAATAAGGTCACAGATATTAGTTAATACCTTTAAACAAATAGTAAGCAATGGTACTGAATCAATTTTGTTCAACTTCTTAACTTTGCCACATATTTGCATCTATTCCTATAAAAACACTTCTATTTTAAAATCAATAAATATCTTTCTGTAAAAGTAAAAATTGAGGGAAAAGAAGCGTTATATAAATTCACTTAAGAGTAAACTTGAATATTTTTACATTAACTCCTTCATAGTGCATTTTAATGTTAAATAACTTAAGAGCAGTTATGATTATACTAGAGGCCTGGTGCATGAAATTCGTACACGGGGTAGGGGATCCCTCAACCCAGCCTGCACCCTCTCACAATCCAGGACTGCTGGCTCCTAACTGCTCGCCATCTGATTGCCCCTAACTGCTTCTGCCTATCAGCCTAATTAACACCCTAACCACTCCCCTGCCAGCCTGACTGATGCCCCTGCAGCCTGTTTGCCCATAATTGCCCTCCTCTGTAGGCATAGTCACCCCTAACTGCCCTCCCCTGAAGGCATGGTCACCCTTAAAACTGTCCTCCACTGCAGGCCTGGTGCCCCCAATTGCTCCCCCCATAGGCCTGGTTCCCCCCTAACTGCCCTTCCTTGCAGGCCCAGTCACCCCCAACTTCCCTCTTCTGCTGGCTTGGTCACTCCTAACTGCAGGCTTGATTGCCCCAACTGCCCTCCCTTGCAGGCCTGGACCTCCCAACTGCCTTCCCCTGCTGGCCATCTTGTGTCCACATGGGGGCAGCCATCTTGTGTGCAGAATATCAAAAAGCATATTACTTTTTTATTAGATAGGATAGAGGTCTGGTGCATAGGTGGGGTCAGCTGGTTTTCCCTGAAGGGTGGCCTGGATCAGGGTGGGGGTTCCCTTGGGACGTGGGCAGCCTGGGAAAGGGGTCTGTGGTGGTTTGCAGGCGGCCATGCCCCCTGGTGACCCAAGCGGAGGCTCTGGTATCTGGGATTTATCTATCTTCTATAACTCAAACTTTGTAGCTTGAGGTGGAGCCAAGCCTCCTGCTCGCTCTGTGGCAGCACTCATTTCTGTTGGGATTTATTTATCTTCTATAATTGAAACTTTGTAGCCTTACGTGGAGGTCAAGACAGGCTAGGGCTGCAGAAGCTTGGCTTCCTCCATCACTGGGGGCAACTTAAGCCTCCTGCTCTCTCCAGCTCCATCGGTGCTGCCAATTTTGTTGGGATTTATTTATCTTCTATCATTGAAACTTTGTAACGTGACGTAAAGGCCTGGGTTGGCCAGAGTGTGTGGAAAGTTTGGTTTCCTCCATCACTGGGGAAACCCAAGAATCCCTCCTGCTCTCTCCCATGGTCACAACCATCTTAGTTGGGTTAATTTGCATGCTCATTCCTGCCTGGCTGGTGGGCGTGGCTTGTGAGTATGGCTTATGGTTATAATAGAGTGATGGTTAATTTGCATATTACTCTTTTATTAGATAGGGTTTTAAAACAAAAAAATAAAAAGTTATAGCTACATTTTAAGTAGCTGTAACTTTCATTTCATCAAATGAGATCCTTTCACATTTACCATAGTAAACTTTTATTTCCTTTTTCCAAAAGAAAAATCTTTTCCTAATGGATTATGTAGTTCACAGGCTGAGGTTGCCTTTGACATCTATTTAAACAGAACTTCCTTGCTCATTCATATACCTCATTTGGACCCTTACAACTTAAAAAAATTTTTTTTGCAAAACAATGTTTATTAGGTAAATCACAGAGGTATAAGTAATTTCTAAAAGAAATGGGCTTATAAATGAGTTATGGAGGTAAAGGAAGGGCACTTAGAGCTTGTGAGTAAGGAAACTATTGTGCCAGGGGGAATGAAATGGGGAAAGACACAAGGCAAGGGAAAGGGATGGGCATGCTCCTGAGAGGGAGAGCGACAATAAATATTAACTTTTATCTCTTAAGATCATACAGATTTACAAGCTGGGATCTTAAACAAAATAGTCTTAATGTAGAGCCCTTATCTGCCATTTTATATAGCTGCCTATGAAACCTAGTTGGAGATTCTTCTCACTTCCAGATTTTTATTCAGAAAATGTATTTTTAGCCAAAACCGGTTTGGCTCAGTGAATAGAGCGTTGGCCTGTGGACTGAAAGGTCCCAGGTTCTATTCCGGTCAAGGGCATGTATCCTGGTTGTGGGCACATCCCCAGTAGGGGGCATGCAGGAGGCGGCTGATCGATGTCTCTCTCTCATTGATGTTTCTAACTCTCTATCCCTCTCCCTTCCTCTCTGTAAAAAATCAATAAAATATATATATTTTTTAAAAGAAAATGTATTTTTAAATATTGTCACAAACCATATCTAATGAAAATATGTCAGATTTCCTTATCTAGATTTCTATTTGACACTGTCATCTTATATGTTCTTTTTTCAATATTTTCTCCAAATAGTTCTTCCTCTTCTGGTCATTTGCTTTTTATGCTCCCCCTTCCTATTTCCTGTGTCACCAGTAATGATTCTCAAACCTGATTGTCTATTCCTTATTTCTCAACAACTCCCAAGTCCAATCTTCAACCTATATAAACTCAATCACACACAGTAATTAGATACACACTTATGCAGGAGCTGCAATATCCTATTCTAGATGTTGGAGATAAGATATTGTCTCTGTTTTTAAACAGCTTGTTTTAGTAAGAGAGGAACAGACAGCAAAATAATAATTCAATGTTATAAACACTATAATAAGAGATGTTAATCTTCTACACAATGATGTACTACAAAATTAGTATTTAATCATAGTGTATTGTTTTAGTTTTAACTTTCTTCCTATAATAAGAGTTTTTAGAGAGCAAATCTGTGATCAATATTAGAACATATTATTGCCACTCAAGAAATTACTCTTGGTTACTTAGCAAGCTGGTGGAATAAAAAGAAAAGCATTCCTCTCAAGTAGAAGAGTGGGAAAGATTAATCTTTTGATTCTTAGGAAGTTTAAGTGGGTTACTTCTGTCTTATCATCAAAATCAAGCTGATATTCTACAAGGCAAAAACTGGTCTACTCACCCTTCAGCCTCAGGGTCTAAAATGACAGCCAGCTCTGTTAATACAAGTCCTGCCAAATAATGCTGTTGGCGGAAAGGCACAGACAATTCAAACATATTTGCAATCTTCTGGTCCTGTACATTGGTGGAAAATCCAGAACTCTGTTTGGGAGTGAGGTAGAACAAACTATAATAACTGTGCAACAAAAAATCCCACAGACACACATTACAATAAATAGAATGTGAGCATTATCTGAAAGTGAGATAAACTTTGCCTAGAGTAATTTATTGCCTAAGGTTTATTATTGATCATTATTATTAACACTAGAGGCCTGGTGCACAAATTCATGCACAGGTGGGGTCTGGGCCCTTGTGGGGCGGGTAGGGGCTGCAGGCAGTTGGGGATGCAGTGCATGTCATAGTAACTGGTCATTCTGGTTGCTTGGCTTTTATATATATAGACTAGTGGCTCAGTGCATGAAATTCATGCATGGAGGGGGGGATCCCCATCAGCTCAGCCTGCACCCTCTCCAATCAGACATCCTACTCACAAACTGGGTCTACTGGCTCCTAACCACTCAGTTGCCTGCCTGCCTTATTGCCCCTAACTGCCTCTGCCTACCTGCTGATTGCCCCTAACCCCTCAGCCTTCTTCTTGATCACCCCAACCTCTCTGCCTGACTGATTTCCCTTAATTGCTCTCTCCTGCTGGCCTGATCTCGCCCTAAATGCCATCCTCTACTGGCCTGATTTTTCCCCCCAACTTCCCTCCCCTGCAGGCCTGATTGCCCCTAACTGTTTCTGCCTCAGCCCCCACCACTATGGCTTTGTCCAGAAGGAAGTCAGACATCTGCAAGATGGTCAGTCGAACTAGTCTAATTAGCATATTATCCTTTTAGTAGTATAAATAGATTATATAGGATAGGGTTGCTTAAATGGTGGAGGGGAAGCCTTTTTTCAGGAGGAGATGCTCTTGGCAGACAAAAATACATAATCCCTAAATCTGGACTGATAGCCAGTCATATGCATAATACTGCCAAATTGGTCATTAAAAATCGAACTGCTTTCTTACACCTTATACCAAACAGCTGTTGCTCTTTAACCTCTCCTCAGCCCCCACCTTAGGTTCTGCCTTCACAGTTCACCCAAATTAGGTTCTGATTGGTCAGTTTTTATGACAGCGTCAAAAGCTTCGCCTCCTAGGCAGTCATTGGCTCTTCGCAGTTCTCCCAGATTTGGTTCTGATTGGTCAGTTTCTATGCCAGTCAGCGTCTCCGGGCCTATCTCTGGGCCTAATCAGAGAGGCAGGGCTGATCAGCAGCCACCTCTTCTCTCTTTCTCTCTCTCTCTCTCTCTTTCTCTCTCTCTCTCTCTCTCTCTCTCTCTCTCTCTCTCTCTCTCTCTCTCTCTCTCTCTCTCTCTCTCTCTCTCTCTCTCTCTCTCTCTCTCTCTCCAGGGTGCACACACAGCCTGGTATTCAGTCATCCCTTTGGTCGTTTTGGAAATTATTTATTTATTTATATCTATCTATCTATCTATCTATCTATCTATCTATATCTATATATTTTAACTTGGAGAAACTAACTACTTTTACTTTTGGTATAGGAAACTATGATGAAATATACTTCCAATTATTTTCAATTTCTTTTTTCTCACACTAAAAGTTTCCATCTGTTGTCCTCCTGCCCCCTCATCTGTTTTTTTTCTTTATTCTTTTTTTCTGATTTGTTTTATCTTTATTGTTGAAAGTATTACAAATATCCCCTTTGTTTGTTTTCCGCAATGACCCCCTCCACCCTGCATCTGCCCCTCCCAAGCCTAAACCACTCTACCACTCTATTGTCTATATTCATGGGCTATGCATAAAAGTTCCCCAGTTAATCATTCCCCCTAACCCCCAACTGTACCCTTCCCTCTGAAATTTGTCAGTCTGTCCCATGCTTTTATGTCTCTAGATCTATTTTGTTCATCAGTTTATTTTGTTCATTAGATTCAACATATGAGTAAGATAATGTTTTAATATGATACTCTGAATGGAAAAAAAGGCAACTAAGTCCAAACAAACCAAAGGATGGGGCAAAAGTAGATTTAGAGTTGTGAATAAGCAAAACACAGTTTATTCTTATATTATTATGTTATTTCCCATACAAACAACTGTACAACTATCTTTGCCCCAATCTGTATTATATACTCTTTGCTGAGTGTGCAAGAAATAGTCCTAGTCAAGGCTATTTGGTTTCCAGGGAAATTTCAAATATGGGTAAAATTGTTTCTCAGACAAAATACTATCTCTAGAAAAATCACTGTAATTTTATGGTACACGTACTGAGTTTTTAAAAAGTTTTTAATACTATACAATAGCAACTACTAAGATATAGTTCAAAGCAATACATTGAACTATATCAACTTCATCTCCTAATCCATAATTCAAGATCATCTATGTGAGGGTTCTTAGAATAACAATAGATTTCAGATTTCTCCATGGAGAAATAATTTTCCTAATACCTATATAAGATTCCTCTGCCCCACCCCTGAAAAAGTGATGTCTGTCATATATTGGAATCTGAAAATTATGCACTACAGTTAGATGACAAATGTGGGGGACAAGATAATGAAAGAAATTCTGTGAAATTCTTTATTGAATATAATATTCAATAGCAAGTTAGGTATAAACAAGTGTGTTTCATTAAAAATTTTTAAATTGTACCTATGCTTTATTTGTACCTGTGTAGCCACATCTTTAGAAGAAGTTGGGCAAAGAAAGCAAAAAATTTAACTGCATCCATTACACGAAGAAGTGTGTAGCCAGGTAAAAGAGTGTGTGGAAATAATATGTTTTGCAAAAGTAAAGTGAAAAGTTGTGGCTGCTCTCTGATATTTTCCAATCTTTCTAAGTGAAGTTTAAATTTTTCTTTTATCAAGCATCTGATATTGATCTAACCTACAGAATTAGATTAAGGAATAAAATATTTCAAAAATAAAATTAAGAAGAGTTAAAATCAACTTTGACTTCAGACATTAAGAACTTAAGGAAGTAGTTTGCCTCAGGAATTATACAGCAAAAAGGATGTTTCACTAGGAAGGAAAAAAATCTAGGATTCTTCAATACTAAAACCACAAAATTCCTTAATTTCAATATGTATGACAGGATATATAATAATTGCTATGATAACCCTTTCTCATCTTTAGAGAAACGACTAGCTGTTGAAGTCAAGGGCCTATAAACATTCATCTAGTTTCTTTTGGGTTTTTCTGGATATAAGAGAGGTAGCAGGGCTCCGTCAGGCTTACATTGCAGTTTTATAACAGAGCCTTTGTGATTTTAATGCCCTTAGTATTTCTGGCTGTTACAATTAAATTAGGATATATGTATAAGCTTTTTATATTTTTTATTTTTATTTTTTATTAATCCCATTTTTCTATTAATTTTTAGGGAGAGTGGGAAAGAGAGGAAAAGAAAGTGAGAAACATCAATGTGAGAGAAACACATTGATTGGTTGTCTCTTGCATGAGCCCTGACCAGGGCCTGAACCAAGGAGAAGCCTGCACCAATATATGTGCCCTTGATTGGAATCGAACCCAGGACCATTTGGTCCATAGGCCGATGCTCTCTATCTACTGAGTCAAACTGGCTAAGGCTATAGGTGTAAGCTTTAACTAAATGCTTTAATTCCTTTGGTTGTCAGATAGCTTCTACTCAAAGATTGAGAAAGTATGTGAGTCATATTCTGACTGTACATGAAGTTCCAGAAGAAATGTCTAAAAGTATACTTTGCTTGAGATAACTGAAAAATCTAGCTAGTTCAGTCCCAAACCAATGATAGTTTAGTGGCAAGAATCACAAGATGTCAATTTTCTGCCTTTTACTTTAAAGATAATATCGCTGACACACAATTTTGAGATATTTTGCCGAATCTTGGTCTTTCAATGCTGCACTACTTGTCCTCACTATATAATTTTGTGGTGCTGATGTACTGTTTCTTTGTAAAGTAGGAGGACATAACTTCAAAGTCTCGAGGAGAATCTATGAGTTTGTTTTGCAGAAGAAAAGAATATCTTCAGGTTAGCTGCGACAGCTGCTAATTCCAAGAAGTCTGATATGAAAAAATGTTATCTGTGACTACATAAACATGGTCTTCTCTTTTCTGGAAATAACCCTATTCCCTACTTATATAAAAACTGCCTACTTTTGCCTTTTTGAGAGAGATGGATTTGAGAGAGCTTGCTCTCCCATCCTCCCAATCAAATAAGTCTTTCTGTCTCTGAGCCTACTAGTGCATTAGGTACACAAACCTGAACTTTGGGAGATAATTCTGTCACAGTTTGATTTCTTTCTCTGCTAAATTATGCTTCATCCCCATTCCTTTCACTGTATTAATCCCTAACACACAAGTTATAGCCCAAACTCAGTCTGTTTCAAAAAATCCTAATTTGTACAAACATCTAAATAAGTGAGTTTATGTGGATGAATTCACTCACATGTGCACAATCTGTAAGAGGAGTAAAACACAGTGGTTAACAACTTAGGGTCTAAAATAAACCCAACATGCAAAGTATAGCATAAGGAATATAATCAATAATATTGTAATAATTCTATACAGCGTCAAATGGGTACCAGACTAATAGGGGTGATGAATATGTAAGGTATATAAATATCTAGTCACTATGTTGTATGCCTGAAACTAATATATTATATGTCAACTGTAACTGAAAAAGAAATTTAAAATAATGTCAATATGTGACTTGGTTCAAAGTATAGCTGTGTCATTTAACTGTGTGACTTTGGGTAAGTTTACTGACCTTACTGTGTTTCAGTTTCTTCATCTTTAAAAAAGGAATAGTAACAGAATTTACCTGCTAGAGTTGCTCTGAGAATTAAATGATTAATACTTATGAAGCACTTAATACAGAACCTATTATTCAGCTTTTATTCAAGTGTTATCTATAATTTTTCCCGTGTTTAAAGTGCTTTTTCACAGATGTGGACTCTAAGGATATTTCTTTCTTACACTTTGCATACCTGAGATGTTGCAGAAGAAACAGAAGGTGATGGTGATGCAGGTGGAGTAAGTAGGCTACAGGGTAAGTTTAACGTAACATAGTGCTCATGGCTGCAGATGATTCGTAGAAAATCCAACCTCAAGGACATCAGGACACTTGGAATTGGTAATGAGTAAAGCTTTGAAGATACCTTTTAGCATAGCATAAATAAAAGAAAACCAATCGAATATATCATTTGATTATCAATACCAGAATGACAGTCTAAAGAATTAAAGAACAGTACTCAGTGGGCAGCTTTGGTTTTTGTGATTTAAGTAATAGAATTAGCTTTCTCTAAAATTACTGTTAAAATACAAAATTTTGAACTACAAGATTTACTGTAGAATTCCATTGACTAGGCTAAAAGTCACATTCTTTTTAAAAAATATATTTTTATTGATTTCAGAGAGGAAAGGAGAGGGAGATAGAAATATCAATGAGAGGGAATCACTGATCGGTTGCCTCCTGCATGCCCTAAACTGGGGACAGAACCTGCAACCCAGGCATGTGCCCTTGACTGGAATCGAACCTGGGACTCTTCATTTCATAGGCTGGCACTCCATTCACTGAGCCAAACCAACCAGGACAAAGCTACATTCTTGTATTTCTAATACAACATTAATATTCCAGTTTTCAAAGATATACTTTATGAGGAAAAAATACACCACCAAATTAACTTCATAAAAGAAAGTATCCATTCTTTTTACAGTACCTTGTGTTAACCTATATTTATAATGATCTAGTTGTTTATTTCCCCAGCTATACCATAAACTACTTGAGGACATATATGAATGGATTTAATAAGTTCAGCAATCCTAGGATCTAGTTCAATGTTCAGCAAATGTAGGAGGTTAATACTTGAAGAATAAATATAGGAATAGGTTTTGGAATCAACAATACATGAAATTTTTAGAACAGAGTAAAAATAATGCATACTGTAGCAAATAATTATAAGTGGGTCAGTGTCCACACAGTTTTAACTTCTCTAATAATAGAAACATACAGTAAAGGCATCCAATAGAACAGATCTTCAAAAGCCTAAATATTTCACTGCCAAATAGCATTCTTAACCAGTAGCTCCCCAAATCTAATCTGTGGACCAGCTGGGAAGTGCTTCATAAGCACCGTGTCCCTCACTCCCTACGCCCACCATGAGAATTCAAACTCCTCAATAATACTGAGATGGGACCCAGAGGTCTATATATTTTTAAAGCTTCTTTAAAATGGAACTTTAGGATGAGTTACTAGCTTACTAGCAAAACTGCCCATCGGGTCTAATATTAATGTTTTCCAAAAGTTAGGTTTCATTAATAAGTGATAAAAATTTAAAAACAAAATCAGCTGTTTGTGGAAAAGTTCCAGAATGCTTTTAGTTTAGTAAGAGCAAAATGAATGAAATTTAGGACTTGTGTAAACATCTGTCTGCCATTCTAAACTCTACAATGTCCAAGGCTGTTAGGAGGAATAGATAGTAAAATGTAGCTACTTTAAATATCAATGAAGACACAAAAGCGCAGTTAGTTCTTCATTTAGTATAAACATTATTCTTGAATGGAATCTCGGGCCTGCTTTACAGTTGAACTACTGACCTGGTGGTGTGCTCCAGTATGGGCCAGTGTAACCCAAGGAAAAGTCAGTTTTTGATAGCAGCTTGCTATAGTCTTGTGTCCAGATTAACAAATGTAACTTACTTTTGCCTTACTAATAAAACCATGCTATTAAAAAATATATCAGTATATGCATGTATATGAAGGTCTCTTAGCTCTGGCTGTAAAAAGAGCAAACATTATATTTAGATTATTTGACTACTAATTATTACTAATTATGAATTACCTGTTTATAGAAGCTCTTTATAAGGCTGAAGACAAATCCTCTGTCCATAACAGACAACAGATCGTTGAGAAAGAATGCAAGACTTGTGTTGAGTCTTTCAACCATTTCTGCATCCTGAAGAACAGAATAAAAAGCAAAAACAAATAAAAGTATGAGAGTTTAATGTAAGCTTGAAAAAGATTTAAAAAAAAAAGTCATCATTACCTTCTGAAATCGTGAAACTATATCACTGGCAATTGTACTGACAAGAGCAGCAATGTCATCCATGAAACGCTCTGGAAAACGAGATTTCCTTGCTGCACTTAGTTTATCATTAAAGTATAAATGGTGGACCATGCTCTTCACCTGAAAAAATAAATAAGCCATTAGTTTAATTTCTTACAGATGCAATTAATAGTTAGAGACTCTAAGCAGTAGGGCTATTTTTTTCAATATACCACATGATTTATCACATAGCTGAAAAGACTTTTAGCTCCACAAGTATTTTGGGAAGTTCACTATAATATTTTGTATATTCCAAAGAAATGTTAAAAAAAAATGCAATCCAATTACAAGATCATCTTCTTAAAATTACCTTGACTGTGAATAGGAAAAAAAGTGTATGTATGCAAAAGAAAAAAAAATAGCACTCTTTAAAATTGTTTTAAATTCAATCTTTCCAAGATGCAACAATTTTGCCATTTCTTATCCCTATGAGCTTTGAGAGAAACCTGGACTTCACTGTGGTGCCTCTGATATCTAACACCTAGTATCAAATGGAGGATGTATATTAAATATGAATAACTAAATATTTTACCTAAATAAAATATTAGGTAAAAATTAATGAAGTGATTTAAATTGATAAAATGTTTTTGGGTATAGATTCTTATCCCCATGTGATAATGGTAAGAAATATTTTAGATTTAGGGGAATTGAAGTCAAAGTTCTACATTTAATAAATAGCAGATCCAAGTCTTAAACTATATAACCTTTTGACTAGTTTATATATAAGAAACCTAAACATACATTTACAACTATCAAAAAATAAGTCAAATTAATTTTGAACTTATATTAAAAGTACATGAATTACAAATTTGGTGCTTATTTTCTAGGGAATAAAATGAGTTACCTATCATCTATGGATGGTCATTTTTCACTGATTTGGTGAAGAAATGGCTTTCTATCCTCAATATAGGTAACATTCAATGCTGACAATGACCCTATGATGTACTCTAGAAGCTCCTTTTGTTTCTTTTCTAACTTTCTGTTTTTGTTTTAATTTCCTTTGTTTCTTATTTTTTACATACTTCTTTTCCAGAAAAAAAGTTTCAATGACTTCTGCTTTCTAGAGGCTGAAGAGAAAGATCCCTAATGCCAGAATGCCAATGTTTGAAACACAGTTCTGCTATCTACAAGCAGTGTATTTTTAAAAGTTACTTAACTCTCTATGCCATAATATTTAGCCCATGGAGACAGTGCTATCACATTGTACACATCCAATAACACTTAAGTACACAAAAGCAATAAACAATGGTGTGTGTGCATAAATATTAAGCTTCCAATTGATTCCTTTGTTTTTAATATCATTTACTGAATGAAGCAAAAAAGTTTTTTTAATTGGTTTTAACTAGCATTTCCCTGAAGAGTTTTCTAACCATAAAAGCAGTATCTATATATAAAGTTCTTTTTATCTATGTTCTGTATCAAATCTCTAATATTGCCATTATACAGCAGCGTATTCATAATACAAATGTATCAGGTGTTTTAAAAAAATAGCTAGCTTCTGCAACCATCCCTGAAAAAAAAAAAAAGAACTTTATCATTCCAACTAAATTGTGATGAATGTTCACAATGTTTATTTAGGGATGTAATATATGTAATTTAGTCTTGGAGGAACATGTAAAACTGTAAGGCAACAGAAAAACATTTCTAGTATAAAATAATAAGCTAAGACAAAAGTGTTCACTAAGGAAAACAATATTTTAAAAAATGTGTTTATTTTGCTCACCATTAACTCAAAAAAGAACCAGGCCTGTTGCAAAGCTGACTCCCGAACACTGCCACTGCAAACAACCCACTGCAAAGCCAGCTCCTCATGAAAAAGCTATCCAGAAGTAAATCCAAAGTTATTATCAAAGTCAAGTCTGTTAATAACACAAACCAAAAAATAATGCAACTGCAAATGAAGACATAATGAGAATAAGCAAAATAAGGCATGTGAACCATTCAATGATGCAGTGAGGACACCCATTAACGAAACGGCTATTTATACATGTAAGATAGTGACATGTTGAATAGCTGGAAAAATTACATGTTATCTTGTGGCAAAATGTAATTTTTAAAAAAGAGGTGGGAAATAGCCTCCTAAATTATACCTGCAAACAGAAACTAGACCAAAAAGGCATAAAATTTTGTTTGTGCCTTACATACATATTTCAACATATGCAAATACATTCGTGAACTTTGCTGGTACAATTTAGGAAATACCTTTAAAATTTTAAACTTTGACATAAGACATTAATTTTCAAGTTTTCAGGTATTGAAAGTCTTTTTATAAAAATGGCAGAAATGTCCTACCTTGCAATGGATATGCATACAAAGCATTTGCAAAGTAGTATATATTAATAAGAAAAAGGACTAACAAAACTGTGCATAAGGGAAGCAAATCGACATATCTTACTAAGAGTGATAATTTTTCTAACTCATCTTCCTTTTCCTGGAGATTTAAAACACAAAACAGAAGCAGTTACAGAAACAGAATTGAGAGTTGATACATTTTTTGGCACTAAAATTTGATGATCAAATTTCAATTTACTGAATTCCAAAACAGCCAGTTCCAAAGATACACATTAAAATAATGTAAAAGAGCATACACTGGAAAGGCATGCCCCAAAAGGCATCAGACAAGCAGAGCTTGCTCAAATGTTTTAAAATGCAATGGAAATTCTGCAACATCTCATATTGATTAGGTAAATAAATCTTGTATCTATTTAATTGCTGAAGTTATTTTCCCCCTATATGGATTGTCTTCATATGAATCTACCTTTTTAGTTGGTAAGCGTCCCGTTAATGTTTGTAAGAAACTTGACGTCTCTGTGTGCGAAGACATACGATTACAACTTCGATCCATAGCCTATGGAGTGAAGATGAATGATGACGAGATAACATTAAAGTCTGCTGTGGATGACTTTGCAGCTCAAGGAATACAAAGAATTTTTAAAATAGCGTTTTATTGTGGTTTCAGCAACCATCTATTTTACTGCTCATCTCATTTTTATCATTTTAAGTTTTTTTAATGTCTTAGAAATATCAAAATGGCTTCTAAAATTTTTAATCTTAAAAAAGATGAGTATTTTAATAATTATATAAATTCAGAGTGCTGCAAAGAATGAAACTTTTATTTGTGTGACCTATACACATGCACGTAACTAGTAAGAAAATGTAAAAACATACTTCTCAACTGGTCTCAGACAAAAAAAACCTACCAAACTTTTATATTCAATAAAAAATTATTAAAAATTTAGAATGATTTCTTTCACTTTTCACTATTATCAAAAATAGTATTCAGGCTTGCCATATACTACATGAAATATTAATCAATTCTAGTATTAAAATGTAATTAAACTGTTCCTACAAGAACAAAACATTTTCCTCCCAAGTCAATAAACAGATGAGAAGTATATTTGAAGGTATCATGCAGTATTAGCTATCAAGCAATTAGACTTAAACCAGCAAAACCTAATTCAACTAAGTTATATTATATTTCATACTTTGCAACACAGCACAAATTGAGAATGTTTTTTGCTTCTGGTATTTAATCTTATAGGATAGGGAGCATACTGTATACGGTTCACATTTAATTTCTGCTTTATTACCAGTATTTTTAGTCAGTGATTATGAAAAAAAAATAACAAGATAATAAATACTAAGTGATACAATAGCTACACTTTAAATCAAAAGCAAATGGAAAACTGTCAGGTTTTTCCACACAAAATATTTTAAAATTCCTACTGAAGATATGCTACCCCTAAGGTAGAAACCGTTATCAAAGTCATCAATCGCATAAGCAACAGGAACTGATATAATGATAGAGTGTATAAGGAGGGAGGGAGAAGGAGAAGGAAATAGGAAAGCAGAACAATACTGGTGCAACTGGTGGTATTCATGCATAGTAGTTGAAAAATGTGCTAAGTAAACAAAAATACACACTTTTTAATAATTAAAAAAGCAAGCCACTGAAATCATAGTATATACTAAAAAGTAATGTTCTAAAGGGAAACATCAGCAGCCAATAAAGAAACCTCTAATATAAACACCACCTGTGTTGATTCTGCACTTGGACTGGGGTTGGATCCCCATGGGGCAGCTTTTGGACCACCAGTGTTAACCCAGGAATTGGAGCGATCTAAACCCTAAGCATATAATAGAAAGCAGTTGGAAAGGAAAGAAATATTACATGTGGCATGCTATAAATTATTCTTAAAGAAATCCAGAATTTCCAATGCAAACATTTTTTAAATTAGTACTGTTAAAGCAACCAAAAATTTTAGGCACCTATAGAGTATTATTAGTTCACCAAAGTTATCTTATTACATACATTTTTAAAAATGACCAAGAACATGAAGAATGCCATTTAAAGGTGATTTCTCTTTATGTAAAGGGATCACCTTGAAGGACCAACTAAAGTTCCAACAGCACTTACCCCCTCCCCCAATTTTCTTTAAAGACAGTATGAGTTAGCAACAGTTAATTTACTCCAAACATAACTTGGGTCTCAAAGGAAAAAATGGAAGAAAAAACACTCCATTCTTTTCTAAGAGAATTTAATTTCATTCCATGTCATCACTAAAAACTTTTATGCAGTAATACTCGATAATTCTACTTAATCCTGCCTCTTACTTTCTTTCAGGGACTGATAGGAGAAATTAAGTAAAACATTAAATTAAAAAATCTAATATTTGTTCCTTTCTAAAAACAATGGTAAATTTGGGGTTGTGCTCAGTTTTATTGTACTTACTGTAATTAAATCTAATGGGCTACAATATATATTAAGAAAAAACATTCTGGAGTTATTTATAGTAATTATATCTTCATCATTACAATCAATAACTTAAAGTTAATTTAATATGCTACTAATGTCTATGACCAAAAGTGAATTATGTCTATCTGTCTCTAAAAGAGATCATTATGATCCCAGATGAAGGAAACTTGGGCTTTAGTTCACTTTCTTAAACCTGACTGATCATTAAAATTAATTGGGAAGGTTTATAAAATTCAGATTCTGGGCCCTACTCCCCAAAATCCTGATCCAGCAATCTGAGCCTGGGAATCTGCTAACAGAACTGGAGTAAGTTATAAGAAATTTTTGGAGGATTGTTGGAGTTAGATTTATGAAGACAACTCAAGAGAAACTGACTACAAATATCAGGATATCAGTATGGACCTAAACCAGAAAACATCAAAGGAAGAACAGGTAAAAGAAAAGAAAGAGTAGTCATAATGTTAAGCAATTTTGTATAGACAGTATCATCTAGGGAAATGGATAGTCATCTATAGCACAGTATTAAGTATTCGGTAGTAATAGATGGTAATTGGCAGGTAGATGCAATGATAAAAGTTTACCGAAATTTTCTTCTGATGGCTTCAATTTTCTCAATGAAGTAGAAGATAAAGTCAGAAGGAGAGTTGGTGAGAAGGTTTTATGAGGCTTGAAGTAACAAAAAATGGCATGAAACCTTTTTCTGGGAGAATGGGAAGGTAAATGAAATACAGAAATATATATAACTGCTTGATAACATTAGGGCTTCCTGTGGTTTATGGTCTTTAATTTCAAATAAGACCAGCCATCATGGTATTTCTGAAGTCTTGTTAAGAGGCACAGGTGGTGACATAGCAAATGCAGTCAACTGGTTGAACTATGGTTTGAGGTTTAAGTAAAACGAAGTGAGAGAAAGATAAGGGAATTGAGGTTTGATTATAATGGCATAATTAAAATGTTTTTGATATTTAGCTGGCTAAATTGAAAGAAATAATATTAGGAGGGTGAGACACAGTATAAAGGCCACTGAATCAAGTAATTGGAGGTTGTAGAGAAATAAAGAAATTGCTACAATTGGAGTACTAAAGAGAAAACTAGCAACTAATGGTTAAAGAACAAAATGCATGAAATTGAGATTATGAGAATTAAAGTTATTGGTAATGAAAAGATCCAAGTTATGACCATGACTGAGGCAAAATGAAAGACAAAATCATTAAAGAAGAGTTCCTTAAATGCCTAAGCCAATAAAATCAGACTAAATGAAAAGCAGCTACAAATAAATTTCAAGCGTCCTTACAATTTTTCAATAAAATAAAATTACATATTATTATAAGGGATTATGACTAAAAGATACTCCAAAATAAAGATAGCTAGCAAAAATTTTACAACAAAGAGAAAACAAAAAAGCATTTAAATAAAAATTCATACAAGACTGTGTTGTCATAAAAAAAATTATCATCTTATGAGGGCTTGCTCAAAAGTTGATGTTTATCATTTCATATCATCAAAAGTAAGCTTATGTCATATGTCCCATTTTATAAACTACTTGAAAAAGGCATCTAATCATTGTAATAATGGAAATCTTGTTCTAAATCTTAGATATTGTAAGTTATCAAATACATCAAATATAAAAGAAAACTCTAGAATCATGCTAAATGAGGCATAATGCAAATCTTACAGAAACAGACATTTTAAAAGTATATAGCCTTAAAGAAAATGGCATCTTATAGTTTAACAGAATTTCCTATAATTCTCAAATCAGATTCATTCTACAAAAGAATTTTATTTTATAAATATGTAAATAATACTAAGTACTATCTCTATTACAGTGAGATATAATAAAAAATAAAGACAAGGATAAAGAACTTGAATATTTTTCCTAAACACGGAAATGTATGTGGCATAAGGCTATAAAACGTATTTTTGACCTGTGAGAAATTATTGAAAAATTGTTTAAAAGTTATTTTATGCCTTAGCCAGTTTTGCTCAATGGATAGAATGTTGGCCTGTGGACTCAAGGGTCCTGGGTTTGATTTTAGTCAAGAGCACAAGCCCAGGTTGCAGGCTCGATACCCAGTAAGGGGCATGCAGGAGGCAGGCAATCAATTATTCTCTCTCATTATTGACGTTTCTATTTCTCCCGCTCCCTTCCTCTCTGATATCAATAAAAAAATATTTTTAAAAGTTATTTTACAGTGAATAATGCATGTTTCTGAAAATGTAAAATTTCTGTAACTATTTGAATAGATATAATTCTAATTTTTTTTAATCAATGTTCAAGTATTTCATCTAACAATCCCCCCCCCCAAAAAAAAATGTGTGTATAGGCATAGCCAGTGGATACAGGGCAATGGAGGGTGGGGGTGGGGGGAGAGATGGATGAGGGCATGTACTGGGGGGCAGGGAAGGCAATGGGAAATAAATAAATAAATAAATAATTTTTTAAAAAAGAAAAAATATTCTATTGTAGTTCAGACTAAGTATTAAACACAGAATCTGGAACATGTTTAGTAATTTTTTCTCATATCATTATTTTCAAACTGAAATGCCAAAGAAAAGTTGCTATGATTCCATTAACAATAACATCTTCCACTTTTCCAATAGGAAATGTATTTACATTTGCAATGGTTTGGTCAAAACGCAACATGACATGATTTCTTGGCCTTACTGTTCTTTTGTCCAGCTTGTTTAAACTCTGAAATATTTTTGTACTTTAATATAAAAAGGGAATTAACTATTTGTTCCTTAAGCATATTTCTTTGGATAATAAAGATTAATGCTTTAAATAAAATATACCTAGATCTTAGATTAGCTGGCATTTCCCTTACTAATCTGGGTAATCATTAACCATCATAAAATAAATCATATAATTCGAATCCCGGTGCATCTTAGAGTTTTTCAGAAGAAATGTAGCTCAGTTACTAATTTAGATTTTTTTTTTGGAGTACTGGCATTTTATATCACTGATGATATAGTACTTCTACCCAATAGTCACATAGATCTGTTTTGATTCTACATAAAAATCATTTTTCACATGATGATAGACAGACAAAAGTGAATAATATATGAGTGGTCATCCTGGACAAATTTTAAAATCTGGCAGATTTTTTTTTTAGCAGAAGGCACAAACCAGTTTGCAATAGCAAGCATATTTAATAGAAACACAAAACACGTTATGTTTACCTGCAAAATGGAAATGTACATTTTTTTTACTTATTATTAACTCAAATATATTTAAAATACAAAATAAATTAAAACATTTGGACATTTTTCATTTGTTCATGAACTGAAAATCAAATTTATAGGCGCTTATCTTCAGTTTACCTTACTGCCGATGATTGACCGTACTTCATCATCTGGTGATGTGGGAGTCCCAGATATATCTGGATTACTATTACTAAGGCTCCGAGAACGATTTAAATTAAGGCTTGCAGGTCTCACAGCAGATCTAGCCATTGTGGCATAATGCACTGATCCTCCTAAACCCCCAGGACCTAGAGTTGAATATAAAACAGCACATAATTATTCAAAGGAAATTAGTCAAGAAAGGACATGAAATTAATCTCTGTCACTTTACAGAATTTCACTAAGACCATGAATTGCTTTTGTTTCTGAGTGAAAAATACTATAAATAAGAAAAAGACTAAAGACTTAATAATAAATACACAAAGATATTCTATTTTACAGCAGTTGGCAATACCATATGAATTATAAATACAGATCTCTTCAATGTTACTATGATTATAGATTACATGTACAATAAAACAAAATAGAAAACACTCACATACATTATCTAGGTACACATAGTATAAGTATATCTAACAACCAAATGCTTCAGCTTGTGTCTCTTCTTCTTCCTTTATCCCTCCTTGCTTTGCCCCTTGATACAATCAATAGAGAGACAGCCAATTTACTGTCAACATCTCTTGAAAGAGATTATGCTTTACTTCTCTAACTTCATCAGTAACAATATAAACTGTAACAAAATGGCACCTTTGTGATATCCATATAAAAAATCTAAAGAAAGCTCTTCTAAGAGCCCACCTATATAAAAGAATCCTTTTCTTCTAAAATAAAGTCTGACACCATTATTCAACAATGTTCTATGAACATAAATATACCCAGTGATTGTATCCATAATTTATCTCCATTTTTCTTATTTAAAGAAATGTTTCTGAATGTCATATTTGCAAATAACAAATACTTGTCAACTAATTATAGATCTTTCACATCAGCATATAAAAAATGTTTTCCATAACCTGTGGTATTCTAACAGGTACTGAATGAAAGAGTAAATGGAGGAGTATAGTCCACAATCACTTCCATACTCAGAGCCTCACATACTATAATTTTAAAAACCAAGAGAGGAAATTATGAACCATAATTTATATGTGTCAATTATTACTACTTTTGCAATTAAGGAAAACAAGGAGCTAAAATTCATGTAATATTGTGCTTAGTTTTCACAATGAATACCATAATTTTCACCATTATTAATGTTAACCTTCTCAGTTGCTGGAAAAGGCACTTACCATCATCACCAGTGATCAATGATGATTCACACAGACAAATATATGAGCAAGTTGAAAGATATACACCAGCACCATCATAAAAACAAATAGCTACTTTGGGCTCTAGTATTCTGAAAAGTTTTATTACTTTATTAATAATGGAGAAATCAGAACTTTTCTAGAAAATAATCTTTTATATTATTATAGGTTTAACACAGTTATCAGGGTTATTTCTTCTTTAAAGTCTAATAGGACTCCAATGATAAATACAACATTCTCTTCATCTTAACAGGAAATATGCTTCCAGAGACAAGAAGTTATTTTCAGGGCTCATTTCCAAGGATTAATGCAACCAAGATCTAACTAAAGAAAGCTGTGTAAATAATGGTGCTTTAAAATGTAACATTTATTTTACCTTCAGCATTTACTATAGTCCATGCCACTTAGTAGGCATTCAATAAATGTTTGCTGTTCATAGAAAGAAAATAAAATACCTGGTGATGGTGAGTTAGGGGAAGTATTTGGTAAGCGAAAAACATAATAGATATATGATGCAAGAAGACTGTTCCTGCCATGCTGGTCATGATTTCCTTCCAGATTTTTGTGAAGCCGATTTATAATTGATGACATCGCTTCAAAAGATGCTTGACCTAGATTAACTTTTAAGAAGAAGGAAAGTATTTTAAAAGTCAAATTAGCTTTTTTAGACTATAACTTCCAAAAAGGTAGTTTTTGTCATCCCTATATGCAATAAGTATAGTGATTATATATAATAATTGTATAAAGATATTTGATGTTGATTTTTAAAATTTATTTTTCATTTACAGTTGACATACAATATTAGTTCCAGCTATACAATACAGTGATTAAACAATTTGATGTTGATGTTAAAGATTATCTTGTATTAGATAAGCCAAATTACTTTTCTAAACAAAATGAAAAAAAATAATTTTACTAATTTAACATGAAAATTGTATGGATTTGTTCAGTCAGAAACAAAACATCATCCCACAGGTACCTAAACTTTGTGAATGATACAAAGCACATAGGAAAAAAAAATCTATCTTGGAGAAGTAAATTCTCATTTATTCATTTATTTTATTATTTCATTATTTTTAAAATTTTGTCTTAATTGTTGAAAGTACTACAGATGTCCCCTTTGGTTTGTTTTCCCCATTGATCCCCTCTACATTGCACCTGCCCCTCCCAAGCCTTCACCACACTAACCTATATAAGCATACAATGAGCATATGACTTTTGTTTTAAAAAAATAAAAATATTAGTAATGAAAGTAAATTATTAAAAATATCAACTTAACATAATAAGAAAAGAGAATAGTGAACAAGCAACTTGATAGAAATGAGTGAATTTATAAAAGGACTAGAGGCCCAGCATGTAAAATAGCGTGAGACCCAGAGTCCCACCTCACTGTGGGACCCATCAATGCACCTACTAGTGACTAGTCGTTTGGTCGTTCTAGCATTCTAGCCACTGGCTTTTAATATATTAGATTAGGAGGGAAAAGGACAAGAAAACCAGGTTGAGGTAAGACTGCACAGCATTTTATATGTCATTCAACTCACTCAGTATATAAGAAGAATTTTGCACCCTGACCAGTTTGGCTCAGTGAATAGAACGTTGGCCTGCGGACTCAAAGGTCCCAGGTTCAATTCCAGTCAAGGGCTTATACCTTGGTTGTAGCACATCCCCAGCAGGAGGTGTGCAAGAGGCAGCTAATGGATGTTTCTCTCTCATCGATGTTTCTACCTCTCTCTCTCTCTCCCTTCCTCTCTGTAAAAAATCAATAAAATATATTTACCAAAAAAAAAGAATTTTGCAAAAACTAAGAAATACTGGTAGCACATTGAATAAATGGGTAAACCAAACAGCCACCTTAAGCAATAGTCTCAGATTCTTCTGTACAGCAAAGAAACCAGCACCAAAATGACAAGGGAACCCACTGTATGGGAAAATATGTATGTTAAAGATACATCTGATAAGGGGTTAATTTCTAACATATATGATTGTACTCATATAACTCTACAAAAGGATGACCAACAACTCATTTAAAAAGTGGGCAGAGGACTTAAATTGATATTTCTCCAAAGAAACATACCAATGGCCAAGACATATATGAAAAAATGCTCCAAACCACTAATTATAAGAGAGATGCAAATTAAAAGGACAATGAGGTAGCACCTCACACCTGCCAGAATGGTGGCCATCAATAAATCAACAAGTACCAAGTGCTGGTGAGGATGTGGAGAAAAAGGTATCCTGGCACACTCTACTGATTTGGTTCAGTGGATAGAGTGCTGGCCTGTGGACCAAAGGGTCCTGGGTTTGATTCTAGTTTAGGGCACATATCTTGGTTACAGGCTTCTCCCCAGCTTGATCCTGGTTGGGGCTCATGCAGGAAGCAAACAGTTGATGTGTTTCTCTCACATCCATGTTTCTTTCTGTCTTTCCCTCTACTTTCTACACTTTCTAAAAACCAATGGAAAAATATCCTCGGGCAATGATTAACAAAAGAAAAAAAAAAGATACCCTAGTAGACTGCTGGTGGAAATGCAGACTGGTACAACCATTATGGAAAACAGGATGAAGTCTCCTCAAAAAATTAAAAATGGAACCTCCAATTGATCCAATGATCCCACTTCTAGGAATATATCCTAAGAAGCCTGAGACACCAATCAGAAAGAATATATGCACCCTATGTTCATAGCAGTGTTATTTGCAACTATCAGACCAGTGCACAAATGCGTGCATGGTTGGGGTCTGGCTGGCCTGGCCCCAATTGGAGCAGATTGGGGCCAAGCCTGTAGGGAGGAAGAGGAGACAGTGGGAAGCTAGCCAGCTGACCTGCCCCAATCGGGACCCAATCAGGGCTGCGCCAGCTGTGGGGGGAGGACTATAGGCCAATTGGGGTGGTGGGGGTTGATCAAGGTGAGGCCAGTTAGGGGCAAGGACTGTTGGTCCCATCCCCAAATGGGGGAGCCAATTAGGGACCAACAGATCCGCGCTAGATCAGGGTTGGGGGGCCAACCTCCTGCAGCCCCTCCCTCCACCTGACCCCACCCACAATAGGGTCTGTTCGCTGGCCACAGTGGGAGTCATAGCGATTGGTCATTCTGGTCATTACAGCGCTCTGGTCACTGGTTTTTAATATATATTGATAGGTAAGATCTGGAACTACCCAAGTATGCATTAGTAGTTGAATGGATTAAAAAATGTGGTATATTTACACCATGGAATACTATGCAGCAGTTAAAAAAACACACACAAGGATCTCTTACCCTTTGAGATAGCATGGAGGGACCTGGAACATTTATGCTAAGTGAAATAAACTAGTCAGAGAAAGACAAGTGGCATATGATTTCATTTATATGTGGAATCTAATGAACAAAGTAAACTGATGAACAAAATAGATCCAAAGGCATTATAGCATGCAACAGACAGACATATTTCAGGGGGGGATGTGCACAAGAATAGATTAACCAATGAACTTATCTGCATATATTCATAGCCATGGACAGACAATAGTATGGGGAAGGCTTAGGGAGGGGGCAGAAATTTAGGGGAGGGATCGGGGCATCTGTAATACTTTCAAAAAGACAGGAAATTATGAGCAGATAATGAGGACCATTAAGTTTCTTAAAAGTGGAATAATCAGATAAAGTGGTCATTTTAGGAAGATATATCTATATATATACTGAACTGGAAAAGAAAGAGACTAGAGAAAAACCTAAGCAATCCTACTTGTGTTCTGGTTTATTCCCTTTCCTCATAGCTATTCCTATTCCAAATCATCAGAATCCTCTTCAAAACTCAGGTCCATCTACCTCCTTTCTCAGCAATCTTGCTTTTTTATTTTTTATCACTTAACAGAAATGTATAAAGCCTGGAAGTGCTCAGGTTTTTCCTACAAATTTATCAAAATCAAAGCATTTTTACTTTTCAAAGAAGGCATGTTCCTCTTCTACATAAGGATAATCTATTCACTTTCATTTTTGTTCTATAGGCTTGCTTAACCCTCTTATACTCCTATATCTTAAAATTCCACCCCCCTCCATTTTCCTGCAAGTACTTCTCAAAGCATATAAACATGTTAAAATCTCTCCATTCTTATACCATAATCCAGTGGTTCTCAACCTTCCTAATGCCACGTCCCTTTAATGCAGTTCCTCATGTTGTGGTGACCCCCAACCATAAAATTATTTTAGCAACAAAAATAATTTTATGGTTGGGGGTCACCACAACATGAAGAACTGCATTAAAGGGACGTGGCATTAGGAAGGTTGAGAACCACTGCCCTAATCAATCTTGTTTACTCTTCTAAGTATCTTTATACCTTAGTATACACTTTTTGTATTCCTTTCATCTATTGTTTACTATTTCATTCTCTGTAATCTTGTTTCTACTTTCACTACTTGACTAAAAATATTCTTGTTAATTTCCCCATTGCTGCTTAACAGCGAGTTTCAACCAACGTGCTGTGTGTGTACTGCAAGAATTTTTAAAAACATGCCGTACCGTCTTAGGGGCACTAGCCTCTTTTCCCTTAGACTAGTGGTCGGCAAACTGTGGCTCGAAAACCACGGTTTGCCACTGTTGACTAATGAGTTTGCCAATCACTGCCTTAGACTGTCAAATAAAAAAATGACTACAACCAAAATAGCAATAGCCTTCTGGTGTGACTGAATCAAAGTCATATTTTTTTTTGGTCAGATTAGCTAAAAATATATTTTTTGGTGTCCTGCAGAATTTTTGTAATTAGTTTATGTGTGTCATGAGATGAAAAAGGTTGAAAATTGCTGGTATAGTAGATAATAGTGGGACTCTGAAGTCATTTGTTTAGGTTTGAATCCTTAGGCAAATTGTTAAATTATGTTCATCACTTTACTCATTCTTGAAATGGTGGAACTAATAATACCTTCACACAGAGTTGTGAAGATTTCATACAGTATTATAAAGAAAGCACATAGCACTATTCCTGGTATATAGTAAGAACTATGCAAATATTTGTTACTATTATTATCATTTTACCTATAGACTCTATAATGTTAATATCTTTTTTCTGAAACCTTTTCCAATGACTTCTGTAACATCTCTTAACCCACCCTCTCTTCTCCATCCTACCATCACCTGTCTTTTATAGGACCCCATAGATTCTATATAAAATACTACAAGATTCCCAACTTGTCTCCCTGATTCCAGATTTTCTCACCTTTAATGCATTTCCATATAACACAGTTATCTTCATAAAAGCCAAACTGGATTATGTTACTTCCCTAATTAAGACCAGACCCTTCAAAGGCTATTCATTCCTTACAGAATCACAATTTCAGTTCCCTGAAATGTCATGGAAGACCCTACTGTATCTCCCTCACCACTTATCATCTCTAGTCACCAACCTTCTAATTTATCAGTAATCTAGCCTATATAATAAAAGCCTAATATGCTAAGTGTCTGACTGTTCGATCAGTTGCTATGACATGCACTGACCACCAGGGGGCAGATACTCCATCCGGTAGGTTAACTTGCTGCTGGGGTCTGGCTGATCAGGACTGGGCGAGATGGGCCAGACACACCTTGGATCCCTCCCTGCTACCTCCCTGGCCACAATCGTGCACTGGGCCTCTAGTACATAGAAAAGCCTAAGTGACCTTTCGACCGTTAGCCATGGCATGCACTGACCACCAGGGGGCAGATGCTCAAAGCACAGGCATGGAAACATGGAGCAGACTGATGAATCTCAGAGAAAAGGGGAAAGGGGAGAGGGTGGGAAGAGATTAACCAAAGATCTTACACGCATATCAGAGGCCTGGTGCATGGATTTGTCACCGATGGGGTCCCTAGGCCTGGCCCACACCCTCTTGCAACCTGGGCTCCCTTGGGGAATGTCAGATTGCCAGTTTCAGCCTGATCCCCGCAGGCCAGGCCAAGCGACCCCACCAGTGCAGAAATCCGTGCATTGGGCATCTAGGTACTTATAATTCCCCAATATTTCCAAGTTCATCTGTGTACTATGCACCTGCTATTTCATCTCCTTGAATTAATTATTTACCTGTCAGATTCTTACTCATCTTTAAATGCTCAACCTAAGAATTACCTCTAGTTATAAGTCTCCCCTAAAAAATTCCAAGCATTGAATTCTCTTCTCCAAGTTAACACAATATTTCTATAACAGATTAACTGAAATTTCTTACAAGCTCAACTACTTTGCAGGATTTAGGAGGAAGATGTTAGCAAAAGTAGAGGAATAAATCTTGGGAAAAGAGTGGGAAACAAAAATACATCTCCTTCTAGAACGACATAGAAGAAATAAAGTATATAGAGATTTTGAGATAATAAAGGAAAGAACAGCTGAATTAAATAGAACCAAGTGAGTGAAAATGTAGACTGGTATATTATATGTCATATACATGCACATGGTTTTTGTTTGCCTGTTTTGCTAACTAGTCTGTGAGATCCTTAAAATCAGAAACAATATGTTGGACAGTGCCTGGGTACATAGTAAGTACTTAAAAGATATTGGGTTAGCCCTGGTCAGTGTGGTTCAGTTGGTTAGAGTATTACCCATACAATGAAGGTGGTGGGTTCGATTCCCAGTCAGGGCATGTATGAGAGGTAACTGATCAATGTTTCTCTCTCACATCGATGTTTCTGTTTCTCTTTCTCTCTCTTTCCCTCTCTCTCTCCCCTCTTCCTTTCCTCTCTCTAAAATCAATAAAAAAACATATCCTCGAGTGAGGATTAAAAAATAAATAAAATACTTGGTGGGTAAATTAGTTTGTTTCCATAATTTGAGTAGATGTCTATTGGGTACATTTTATAAAAAACAAAAGCAAGTTATCATTTTTTGGCATTTGAAACAAGTAAAGAATAACCCTCACCCCCCCCCCCCCAATTAAATGCAGTCCTTATAAATAACAAACAGGAATCGTGGTTCTACTTTGCAAAAGTTAGAAATGCCAAATTATAAATTCTATGATTCCCCAAACAAAAGTAAATTACCTATTTGGCCAGCAATGACTGGAGGTCTAACAACTAAAAGTATCAGTTTATCAAGCAGAAGATGAAGAAATCGGACTACTGGTTCCAATTGAGATGAATTCAGTGCTGAAATACTGCTCTTCAATTCATTTTCTAAGTTATTTTCCATGATTCGCATGTCTCCAATTCGGACAGGGAACATGTGTTCATCCAGAGCATTTACCAGAGCAAAAAACTTGTCAAGATAAGGATCCTAAAATAAAGAATGAACAAAAGCACTAAGCAACTATAGGTCTATAAATTCTCCAAACTATAAAACATTAATAAAACATCTCTTATTAACTGATAATACAAGAAAGTACTTACTAGTATATATAAACATTGTTTCCAATTAAACATTAAATCTACAGGATGGGACATAAGTAGATCTTTAGTTGTTAATATAAAAAATAGCAATAGCCCAGCTAGCTGAACGTCGACCTACGAACCAGGAGGTCACAGGTGGATTCCCCATCAGAGAACATGCCCGGGTTCTGGACTTTATCCCCAATAGGGGGCGTGCATGAAGCAGCTGAACAATGATTCTCTCATTATTGATGTTTCTTTCTATCTACCTCTTCCTCTCTTTCAAAAAGAAAAAAAAACATTTAAAAAATACAATAATAAGTAATAGTACAAGAATAAACTCTGTATTTTGTGTATTTACAACTGTAAACCTACTTTTGCCCCACCCTATATTTTCACTTATTATTGTAAAGTAGCCACTTCAAATACTACTAATTACTGAAGAAATATATTGATACTAATTCAGAATATTTTCCCCAGTGAGTCTGCCTTATTGTTTTAGAGTTCAATTATAGGGAAAGATTTGTTAGGAAATTATCTGTGCCCATTACTAATTTATTGTTCTCAGCTCCATCTACACCCACTATCTATTTACTCTATTATCTCCAATCCTGAACAGCAAAAAAACTATAACTGCCTATAGGACATTGTCATATAAATTGCATAGGCATGTCAAACTCAACAAGCTAAAAAATAAACTCACTATAGCTTCCTAACTGCTTCCCCTTAATGCGCTCCCAAATTTACTTCTCTCATCTTTCCTAGGTCAAAAATCACCATCTACCTAGACTCTAAACTCTAAAGCATTCAAGTTTCTTCATAATCTGTTACCAACCTGGTCTTCCATCTTTATCTATCACAATTTCCCATGCACTTTCATTGCTTGCCCATCCTTAAACAGTTTACTGTCTCTTTGCCAGTTGAACATTATTTTTAGCTTCTGAGTTGCCCACCTTCTCTCTGTATGGCAAATGCCTATTTATCAGTGAAACACCTCAGTTCCCAGCAAAACAGACAATTCCTCTGTACTTGATTTAGTTCATATGTCTAACATAGTACTAATTTTATTGTATTGTAATTATTTTTACATTTCCCCCTATTGTAAGGTCCTTGAAGGAAAGTCTCTTTTCAAGAAAAACATCCTGACCTCATGAAGTTTACAGTCAAATGGGGAAAAATAAATAAATAAAAAATGCATATTATGTATGTATACTTATGTACACGCAAACATACATGGACACACAGAAAGTGCCAGAGTGCATGAGAGCAAAAGGCAGTAAGAAGTGCAAGGTAAGATGACACAGAATAATGGGCCTGCTGTTGAAGTCACCAGAAAAGTCCTCTCTGATGTAAACAGAAGCCTTAATGAAGAGAGGTCAAATGAATGTCAGGAGGAAAAGCATTCCAGCTAGAGAAATAGTAAATGTAAAGGCTTTAAGGAAAACTTGGCATATTCGAGAAATGCAGTTGAAGAATGTGGAGTAAATGACCCCTAAGAACTTTCTTTCTTTCTTTTAAAATATATTTTATTGATTCCATACAGAGAGGGAGAGGGATAGAATTAGAAATAACGATGAGAGACATCAATCAGCTGCCTCCTGCACGCCCCCTACTGGGGATATGCCCACAATCAAGGTACATGTCCTTGATCAGAATTGAACCCGAGACCTTTCAGTCCGCAGGCAGACACTATCCACTGAGCCAAACTAGTTTCGGCCCTAAGAACTCTTTCTATTTGAAATATCTAAGTTTATGAGAAATAAAATATGTTGCATGATGCTTTTTGAACTTTAAAGTATTGCCGTGTACCAGAAACTCAGGGATAAAAATTACTTAATTGTTCAAAATTAAGTCAATAATATTTTGAAAAGTAAAATATTTGCTTTGGTTGACATTAACATTTTGTTGATAAAAAGAAATTTATAAATCTATATATTTTTAACTGACTTATATTCCTAAGTCTAACAGCAGGCAACAAAACTGATTTAAGTACTAGACAATGTGTTCAATTCATTCAAGTGAAATTTGATCATAAAAATTATTAACACTCACTTACTTGTGTATGGATAGATGAAACAGCAACAACTTCAACATTAAAAACACCTTTGTGGTTATCTACCCATTTCATGCCAGGTAGAGGAACCTATAAAAGATAAAATACAATAATCACAGATGCTTAAGTTGGTTATAAACTCTGAAAACAAATTTTAAAATTATAATACCTTGATAAGAAAAAAATCTGTGAAATATATTTTTATGCACTGTAAATGAATATAAAATTTATGCTTAATTCTCATTACAAAATCAATGTTTTCTAAATGAAGAGGATCAAAAAGCCAAAGGCAGAAAATATACATTCAAAATTGTATCTTGTCAGATATATTCCTTTATATAATCCTAAGTCTTCCTCTAGGAAAATAAGTTTTATACACACCCTTACATAGGTGATATCAAAGATATTTTACAACCTGTTTTTCACATATTACATTGTGAATCTCTTTTCATGTCCACAGTATCATTTTAATGGTTTATAATATTCTATTTTTTTATTTTAAACACTCCTCTTATGTTTTAAGTGGGCTTTAAAATATTCATAAACCAAAAAATTCTGTTTTACGGCTGAGAAAACTGTTTCTTTGTTAGAAATTAATTAAAATTATATTATAAAATCTTATTTTTAAAAGAGGGTACATCTGTTCTCTCTATTTCTCCTGCTAAGACCTGCCAAAAAATAGAAGCATGGATATAGGAATGCAGACTGGCTAGAAGAACCTCAGGAGGGGAGGAATTGTGTTTCCCGAGTTTTATTTTTGCCTGATATATCCTGGGCTAGGTGCTAGAGAAGCTGTGAGCCAGAAATACCAAAAGGAGCAAACTAAAAAAGCTTCAAGAAAGGTCTGCTCTCTCTCTTTTTAAAAATATTTTTTATTGATTTTTTTACAGAGAGAAAGGGAAAGGAATAGAGAGTTAGAAACATCGATCAGCTGCCTCCTGCACACTCCCTACCAGGTATGTGCCCACAATTAAGGTACATGCCCTTGACCCGAATCAAACCTGGGACCCTTCAGTCCGATGGCCGATGCTCTATCTGCTGAGCCAAACCAGTTAGGGCAAGGTCTGCTCTCTTTAGTCAAAGCCAATACTTGCCCTACTTTGACAAAAACAAATTGCAGTCCCATGCCACCTCCACAGGCTGAGTGGGGAGCCTGGGTCTCTACCCTCAGTTGGCTATAGAAGGTGCACATCCCCATCTCTCCCCACACACAGTGGGTGGTATCAGAAATGACAGCCCAGTGGTGTCATTGGAGGCCAAGAGGAAAGCAGTAACAAGGTGCCCCTCGGTGTCAGCACAGTCTAGTGGGGAGCCTGAAATAGAGGCCCTCACCCCAACACATTGCTAAGCAAGGAATGTAGAACTTTACCTAGTAACAGCCCCTTCCCCCACTGTTAAAACACAAGATATAAATAAGAGCTAGATTCATAATCTAAAATGCTCATGATATAATAAAAATCATCCATCATACTAAGAACCAGGCTAATCTCAACTTAAACGAGAAAAAGACAACTGATACCAATACTAAGATGACATCAATGTTGGACAGATTTGACAGGATTTTAAAGCAGCCATCATTAAAAACAAAACAAAACAAAACAAAACAAAACAAACAAAAAAACCTACAACAAGCAATGGTGAATACCTGTGAATCTAATGACAAAATTATACACTCATAAATAAATAAATAAATAAATAAATAAATAAATAAATAAATGGGTTTCTTTTCCATAGTTTCATATTTTTATGTGCAGAAAAAAAATCAAATAAAATTAATTTCCTGTTAAATAATTCAACATAAATAGGTATAAATGCAATGTCTCTATTGAGGCAAATAATATAATTTTAAAATATTTCTGGAAAAAAAAAGAAAAAGCAGTGAATTTAAATGGTTCAAAGCAAAAATCATTACTAGCTCTATCAACCCAAAATACTGTTTTCAGTTACCAAAAAAAGCGGGACACACACACACACACACACACACACACACACACACACAATTAATAAAATGTGAACACATACTTTTTACAAAATAGCGGTTTTCAAAGTTTGAACTAAAAATCATCAACACAAACATCACCTGGGCACTTGTTTGAAATGTAAATAATTAACACCCATCCCAGATCTACTGCATCAGAAACTGGGGTGAATATGGGTGGAGGGAGTAAGGTTCAACAACTGGTGTTACAACAAACTCTCCAGGTGATTTTGATTCTTGCTAAAGTAAAAACTGCTGTCTTAAAAAATTCTAACATGCAGTGTGGTAAAAAGAATGGCATAATAGTAGCAAATAAATTTTAATACTTTTTATGTACTTGACACCATTCTAAATGCTCTGCATACCATTAAGTCATACAATCATCAACACAGTTCTTTATTATAAGCATGAATTACTCTCTTCAATTTACAGATGAGAAAATTCAGACACAGAGAGTGTAGTGTCTTAGCTAGGTTGCTATTATAAAACACCATATGCTGGGTAGCTTAAAACAACAGAAATTTGTTTTCTCACAGTCCAGAGACGTCAAGTCCAAGATCAAAGGCACTAACATGTTCAGTGTCTGGTGAGAACCTCCTCCTAGCATGCAGATGGCCATCGTCTCATTGTGTCCTCAAGAGAAAGCAAGGTCTCTGGTGTCTCCTAGTAACTAATTCTATCACGAGGCCCTACCCTCATGACCTCATGTAAACTTAATTCCTCTCAAAAGGCAAATCTCCAAATACTATCACATGTGGGAGTTAGGGCTTCAAAATATGAGCCGGGAATGGGGACCACAATTCAGTCCATAACAGAGAAATTAAGACACTTGTCCAAGATCACACAACTGGAAGTGATGGAGCCACGAGTACTAGTAAAACCTGGTAATTACATCAGACTGCCTTTCAAAGTACTATACGAGGTTTAAAATAACAAAAACTCTCACAATTCCACCCCTTCCCAAATTATTTCTCACACAATTACTAATGTATACCTACATACTAAGTTTGGTTGTTGCTATATTATTTGTTGTTACGTTTTATTCTAAATATCCTACTGGAATATTACAATATATATCATTCCTCTTACTACTATACCATTCATTGTATGGATATACAAAAATTTAACTAGATATCCAGGTAATTTCCATGTTTTGTTTTTTGCTAATACCAATAATCTGTAATTTTTTTCTATTTAATTCATACAATAAATATTTACTAAAGTCTTTACCTATTTTTCTAGGTTTTGGAGTTTCATGGTAAACATAAGATCTACTCTCAGACAGCTGACATGAATAGAGAAAAACAAGTACATAATTTCAGATAGTGATAAGTATTAAGTAAATAAAATTGGATTAATATGATAGAGTATATCAGCAATGTGGAGGAGGAAAGGGTAGAAAGTTCATGAAGTGAAGAGAGACCTTTCTGAGAAGGTGCTATTTTATATACAATTCAGAGAATGATAAGAATCTAGCCATGTGAAGAACAGGAAGAGAAGTAAGATGATTCAAAGACTTGGAGGCAGAAAAAATTTTGGAAGAATCTCTAAGTACAGAGAAAGGCTACAGTTATGGTTAAAGACAATGCTAGAGAGGTGGGCACATCCTCAGATCATACAGAGATTTGAAGGTCATGGGGAAAAAATCTGGACTAAATTTTAAGAACAACAAAAGGCCAGAGGAATATTTTATTTTAATCAAAAGAAATATTAAATCTTGGTAATATAATACTGAATGGAAAAAGCAAGTTCCAGCTGGCTGGTGTGGCTCAGTAGTTGAGCATCGACCTATGAATCAGGAGGTCACGGTTCGATTCCAGGTCAGGGCACATGTCTGGGTTGCAGGTTTATCCCCAGTGTGAAGTGTGCAGCAGGCAGCCAATCAATTATTCTTTCTCATCACTTATGTTGCTCTCTCTCTCCCTCTCCCTTTTTCTCTGAAATCAATGGTATATTTAAAAGCAGAAAAAAAGAAAAAGGATGACATACAAATAAATTTTAGTTTAATTCATAACATAAGCAAATAAAAAAATGTATTCATTAGCCACACAAAAAGTTATTTTATGAGGCTAGTTTTCAAGATAATATGAACATATTTAATACCACAGAACTGCACATTTTAAAATGGTAAATTTTATGTTATGTATATTTACCACAATTTTTAAAAAAGAAAACTAGTTTTTTATAAAGGGAAAAAGAGTATGGGATGGGGAGGAACAAGTAATTGATGCAAGTTATTGTCAATGTTCTAGTTTTGGATTGCATGGGGGATACATCATTATTTATTATATTATTAAATAAAATAACAATAAATTGAAAAATGTAATTATCCATACATAGACTTAATCACTGTTACGTTTAAAAATAATATATATGCGGATCTTTGCATATTTATGCAAATATACCTGCAGAATAAATATTTAGAAGTATAATTCATGAGGTAAAGGTTATATATATTTTTCATTGTGACATATATCAAGCAAAAACAATCAAATAAAACTATTTTAAGGTCCAGGTGACTATGATGAGTGCTGAATACCATAATCCTACAGAGAAAATAAATCTGTTGACAGACTGCCATGCTGGTCTCTACTAGTACGTCTATCTTCCACAAATTTTGTAAATATGAATCTCCTTCCTAGAACCCAATAAACACTGATCCTGAAAAGCTGATGACATTTAAGGGAAGTAAATTCACAAAGTACCACCAATCTGTTGAGGTATATTGGTAGTCAAGGTTTTTCTCTCAGCATAAGGTTCCAAATGTTATTTAACAAGAATAAATCTAATATTAGGCATTTTATGCTTGAGGTATCTGTGGAATATCCTGATAAAGAAAAATAACTGGAAAAATATGGATGAGCAGAGATGCAGATTTAGAATTCATCAACTAATAGTAGGCGTCAAGAGCATCTTGATTTTTGTACAAGTTATACACGTTGGAAGTACCGTTTACACGAACTGCAGCCAGTGGTCCTGCCTAGAAGAGTACTTATAGGTTCAGAGTGAAAGGAACATGAAAACTTATGGGAAAAATAGCTAACAATCAAGAAGAGGCATAACAAAGCCACATAAAGGTTCACCTTCCTTTCTACCCAGTTTTAAAAAGATGATGATACACTGATCACTAGGAATGGTAAGTCAAATATCATAGAACAACAGTTCATTAGTTACAGAAATTAGTTTACCAGTATCTAAGCATACATATATGGCAAACCTCATATTCTAAGCCCAAAGAACTACCGGAGTTAGCACATATCAGAAGGTTTCTGACCTTCAAACAAAGCTCAACCTCAGCCAGGAAAGTAAATAAAAAATTGCATTAAGCAATGACCTATAAAAGTTCAATGTTGAAATACTTATCTCTCACATATTTTAAATTAAACACTAAAACTAGTAATATTTATTATTCTTTAAATAAAAGCTAATAATATATACTGTTATTTTAATATGGTAATTAAAATATGCCAAAGTATAAGCACTTTTAATCAGGTGCTTTATCTCAGTATCAATCAGCCATAGTATCATCACCATATTCTTTATAGATGAGCATACACAACATAGCTAAAAGAAGCCACCAGCTTTCCTTTAGAAAGCTGATCTTGCATTTACAAATCATAGAAAATCAAATACGTAACTTTCATAAAATCATATTTTCTTTCAAAATACTTCCTTTTAAATATAATGCAACCCTGGCAGAAGACTAACTTATTTACTGAAAAAATGTGTTCCTGAAAAACTAAATGACAGAATAGGGAAGGAGGGGGGAGAGTCATAATTTTAATTTCTACTATCTTTATTCATTCATTTAATAATTGATTTCCTACTCTAAGCCAAGCAGTATTCTAAGTACTTGTAGATACAGCAATGCACAAGAAAACTTCTACTCTCTAGAGACAATAAATATATAAAAACACATAATCTATAAAGTCAGTGATAAGTATTATGAGAATATAGCAAAGTAATGGGATAAAAAGTGGTGGAGGCTGCTACTTGAAACAATTATCATAGACAACCTTTCTGAAGAGGTGGCATTTAAGTGTCTGAATGAAACGGAGAAGCAGGCCTTGTGATAAAGCATTGCCAGCAGACAGAAGTGCAAAGGGCCTGGGATGAAATGCTCTTTTCATATTTGAGGAACAGCTAAAATGACTGTGCTATGTGACTAGAGCAGAGTGAGATAATGGTGAAAAATGAGGTCAAAGCAACAGCATTATATTGTTTCTTCTCCTGTTTTAAAAAATAAAAACAATACTAATTTATTTGTGAATACTTTCTGAGTTCTATTCTGAAAAAAACCTCTCCAGGATAACATTAACAATATATATTTCAGATTAATGTTTATATTGATGGTCAAAGCATTAAATGGATTGGTAATCATCATGTAGTTGTACTCTCAAAGAGCACTTTGGTTTTTGAACAGTGGCTACTGATTCTTGAGTGAGATTTTTCCAATGTTTTTATTTCTTTCAAGTCACATATAATCATCAAAGCTGCTTAAAATAAAGCAGTTTATAGCCACTTTATTTTCACATATATGATCAGCAATTATAAAATATTTCTTTAAAAATAATTTAAATCTATTTTCCACCCTCTAGCCTTTTCGTTAAATACTAGAGGCCCAGTGCATGAAAATTCATGCACTGGGGGGAAGGGTCCTCAGCCCAGCCTGCTCCCTCTCATAGTCTGGGAGCCCTCAGGGGAAGGCGACACTCTCCATTACCTCTGCTGCTGCCTCTGCTGGCAGTGCAAGCCTCAGCTGTCCCTAGTTACCTGAGGCTTGGATGGGCCCTGGGCAGCTGCCATTCTGAGGCTTGCTGTGCCTCAGCCGGCTCTGCTTGCCTGAGCCTCGGTCAGTGAGGGGTGCAGGAGGACCTGAGGCCCCCAGCAGGGATGACAGGACTTGGGTGGCCGGCACACAGAGCAGCTGGCCCTGCCCCCACTGTGGGTGCTGCCATCTTGTCAAGTCATGATCGTCAATTTGCATATGACCTCTTCATAATATAGGATTATCTACTAAAAGAAAGGCTTATTTAAAGAAGTCTTTAAATAAAGACTGTAATATAAAATTTTCCAAATGTATCTTTTCTTTCTGTTTATATTTCATGTATTAATTTTAAATGAATAAACTTATACTTTTTAAAATAGTATGAAAGCTTCTTAGTATTCTATAATTTTAAGAGGAAATAATATTATTATTTCATTATCAACATACTTATAGACAGAATTGCAAGGTCTTATTTGAGAAAAACACCTTTGTAATGAAAACCCATTTCATTCAATCTGGAGAATTTCAATGTGAGAGATACTTACCTCAGGAGACAATACAGAATAAGCCTGTGGTGGTTTTTCCAGTGAAACTGGTAGGCAAAACTGCCCAGTTTTTAATCGTCCATTCTGAAGCATTGGTATCCACTTTTAAATAAAAAGGAAACAATACTCATTTAAATATGTTTGTTACAAAAGTAACTGCATCTGTTTTAAGAACTGAATATGAGCCACAGTTGTCTCACATCTCCAAACACTGAAGAGATTTAATTATGTAATGATAAACTTTCATAATTTCTCCAAAGTTTCTCTGACAATATTTTATTAAGGATGATCTGTGAGATATTATTAGTACTAACTAACTATACAATTTTTAAATTTATATAAGGTCCTTATTAGCTAAGGGAAAATTGGTAGTAGAAAAAGGTCACAGAGTGTATCAATATTAAACTGGGGTGGCAGTGTCAATATAAAAAAAATTTGATTAGGTATGACTGTTGAAAAGAGAATTTTAAAGTGTGAACATGAATTTATTTTCTTACATTTAGCAAAATTCATGTCACAAACTGCAAAAGACAAAAAAAATAAATCGAATCGTGACTTTCCTATTTTGGATGGAGGCATGAATTTTCTAAAAAAGTAGTAATGGCATATTATGATATTCTTCACCTTAGATTTGCTTTTGCAATTCAATCATAATGATTTTCAAAAAGTATTCAAGGGTTTAATTGCCTTCAATTAAAGTATAAATATATTTAATTGATAAAAGTCCTTTTTAATCGTTTTACATACAAACTACTCTTTTCTGAAGAACCCTTAAAATTATATTTATATTGTACAGTTGGATAAACTTAATAATCAGGACCAACAACTAATGTTTAGACTTATTAGTCAATTAATTACAATAATGAGCATTTTATTGTTACAGTGATCCTTCCTAACCAATGTGGGGAATCAGATAAGAATTATTATACCAACTACATATATCTTAAATATTGTACTAGTTTTAACATCTAAGAGCTAACTATTTAACAAAAATATACTTACTGTATATCCAACAGGAGTTTCAAGAGGAGTATTTTGTTTTTGTTGACAACTAACATGATAAAAAGTAAAAAGCAAGTGATGATGGTCAGTTAAAGTAGCAGGGAGTTTAACCTTGATTTCTTCATGAAAATCAGGAGACCTTCATACAAAAACAACAAAACAGGTAATAGTAAATAATTTGTTCAAAATAAAGAATTACTGCATTTATATATTTGAATAATTTTAAAATTAATTTCAGGATTCATATTTAATTTTTCTTCTAGTCCAAATATTTTTATTTATTCCCAAGTAAGTAACTAACCCCTACTTCCAGATGAGGGAACTGTCACTGTTTCTAAAATTTCTCCTCCCATTTTTATTAATGGGCTGAGTAATCCTATTATTTAAAAATTCATTAATAATTACCACTTTGATGCTGAGACCTTCATTAGATTGGAAACTATAGAAGAGGAGACTAGGGTAAGGCTTTCTATTATTTCTATACCAATTCTGATACACATCACATAAAAATAATATAAAATTTTATAAGAGTATATTTTAAAACCATACTACAGAAAAACATTTTTCTGTTATAGGAGTAGAGCTTCAAATTAAGACTAATTTGTATTACCCTTTTGTAAAAAAAAGAAAAAGGTATCTTTAGACAACTTAGTATCAAATGGGGCTCTCTATGAAATGCCTTACATCAATTATTCCTTTGCTAAAGAAATAAATGATGTTACTAAAACATTGACTTAAAGCTCAAAGAAAAGAAAAAAAAATCAGGGAATACCCACAAATTACATTTGTTCAACATTTTAGAAGTGTTTCCAGTCACTATAAAAAATACAGCAAACATATTTGATCAAACCAATGGAATTTTCATCTCAATATCCATTGAGAATTTTTATAGGAAAGCATAGCTACTATTTATTATATAGACTTGAAAGGGATAGAATCTTAGCATCTTAATCTTACATGTTAAGTTAGTACCTCTCAGAGTTATCTTCAATGAAAATGCATCCAAACCATAGAGCTCCACTACCTTTAAAGTGAAGCCTGTTCATCCAAAACCAATTAGGGTTTTTTTCTCTGACACTTATAGGTCAAATATTCTTTTCAGATAAGCCTCAAAATGCTAAGGGGTGTAGATTTAATCACAGAAATAGTAAGTGGAATGAGGCTTTTAATACCCACAAGAAAGACAGCCAATACTAGCCATCTGAGAATTTGATGACTTTGGTGAGTAAAAAGATGCTACACATCTTATTACTGATCTTCCTAGACATCACTGAATTAATGAGAAAGTTTAATTTACAATGTTAGACTATACTGTCATTTAAATACTACTGATAAGAACAACAAAAATAAGACTTAGCCATAAACTGAGATACTTTTAGAAATTACTACTTTCTTTATCAATATTGTTGCTTGTATGGAGTATTTTAGTTAATGTCTTTTTTAAAATTGTATTATGTGAAGACTGTTATGGAAAATTAAACATCTTCCAATTCTTCATCAGTGAGGGAATTGCCCACCTTTAGGTTAGAGATTGTATTACTTTTGTGATGGGTTTAAAGATGAACATAAAAAATAATTACCCTCAAAAATACATAATTTAGTAGAAATATAAATAAAGTGGGGGTTGGCAAACTATTGCACACAGACCAAATCCAGTGAACTGCCTGGTTTTGTTCAAACTATAAACTAAGAATCGTTTTTATATTTTTTGAAAAAATAAAAAATATAATGGTTCATTTTAAATATTATATGAAATTCAAATTTCAGTGCCCATAAATAAAATTTTATTGGAAGACAGTCATGCCCACTGATTTGCAACTTTACTTACTGGCTACTGCTGCTTTTGAACTAAAACAGCAAGACTGAGTACTGTAGTTGCAACAGAGACCTCATGGCCCACAGGGCCTAATATATACTATTTGGCTCTTTGTGGGAAAAGTTTGCCAACTTCTGGGATAGAGCATATAAAATTAAATGCTTCAAGAACAGAGTTCAACAGGTTTCTTAAAATTTTAGGTCAGGGAATTGTATTTAGGAAGAGATATATAATATGGGCCTTAAAGAATGAGTAAAAGCTCAGTAGGTAGAGGGAATCTGTATATAATAGAAATAAAGATCCAAGAAAGACCCAGAAATAGGACAACACAGATTACGTTTGGTGATGAGATAGGAAGAAAATCATCAAGATGTAAAAGAAAGATACTTGAATATTAGAGTAAAGAAGAAGTAAGGCAAGGATGTCTTAAAGTTTGAGTCAAACTAACTGGGAAATTGGTGGTATTATTAATAAAAATAAACAGACAGATAGGGTCAGGAGAAAATACATGGAAATTGAAAAAGCAGCAGAGAATCCAAATGAATATGCCCAATAGGCCACCAAAAATACACATCTGTACTTTAGAAAGAAGGTACTGGCTGAAAATAAAAGTTTTCCACATAAAAGAAAAATTAGTAGCATTTTCATTGAATGTACGTCTGAGAAATACATAAAATTATTTAGGAAGAGAATGGTATAGTAATAGAGGGTTAAGAACAAAACCTTAGTGTTTTGTATGGAATGTCTGCAATTAAAAGGAAAATTGAGATTACTACAGAAGAAAAAAGTGTTCAAAGAGATAGAAGGCCATAAAAAAAGGTGAAAAAGAAGAAAGTTTTAAGGAGGTCAGGGGAAAACATGCTGTACAACCACACTGCAGAAAGACTTGTTTTGTTCATTTTTTAAGAATAGGAAACTTAAGCTTCTTTTTGACAGTAAGAGATGGAACTAATGAAACAGGAGATTGATGATGCAAAAGAAGGGATAAGTGATGAAGTTATCTTCTGGAAGAAGCTGGATAAGATTGAGAGCAGATTCACATAGAGCAGGATGTGGCCCATTACTGCCTTTGAAACAGGAGGAACGCAGATCAGTACAAAAATATTTGAGGTGAAGGGCAGAAAAGCTGATGGATCTCAAGTGGGATGGACTCAATCAACTTAAAAAAATAGAAAAGCTAAGAGTAAAAGCAAACAGAAAACAGATAACAGCTAGTGGAAGGGGAAGAAAAACTTAAAATAGCTACTGCATAATGAGAGAGAGAGAGTAAAAAGTGATGACAAAAAAATTAACAAAAAGTTATCTTTTGGGGTCAAAAGAAGATAAAATAACTTATGATAGTACTGATTGGTACAATTTTGTGCTTTTTCTCCAACAGCATTCAATTAAAAAAGAAAGAACAAGTCCTAACCAGTTTGGCTCAGTGGATTGAGTATCGGCCTGTGGACTCAAGGGTGCCAGATTCGATTCCAGTCAAGGGCATGTACCTTGGTTGCAAGCACATGCCCAGTAAGGAGTGTTCAGAAGGCAGCTGATCGATGTTTCTCTCTCATCAATGCTTCTAACTCTTTCTCTCACTCCCTTCCTTCCTGTAAAAAATCAATAAAATATATTTTTAAAAAAGAAAAAGAACAAAAGCAAAAATTAAAGGTTTTCCAAAGTTAATTTCTCAAAGAAGTAAAATGGAAAGGCACCAAATCAAGGATTATTGGGTGGTGAAAATATCAATTGACTAGTGGTTTTAAGATTAGTAAAGAGTTATATAAAGCTGCTAAAAGGAAATATAATATAGAAAGACTGATAAACTAGAAGCCACAAAGATAATCATAATAAAAAAGAAAGGGTCAGAGAATTTGATAGAAAAGATGTTCTGTATATAAAGTCTTATATTTGAGATGTATATAGAAAATATGGATCCACATGTTGATAATTTGTGCTATCTTGAATTTGCACATTCAGTGCAACAAAGCATTTGAGAAACACACTAACGTGAACGCTAACAATGCCACTGAGAAGTGAGTAACTTTGAAAGAAATATTTGAATTCAGTACCTGTTATGATATACTACGGCTGTATACGCTTCCTTTGAAAATTCTGAACAGCTAGATTTACCAAAGATTACCTGTAACAAATAACAGCATGTTGAAACTTTTTTGTAATAAATGTTGGATGTTTCATATCTATGTAAGAATTTGTCTGATTTAATAACTATTTGAGAACAATGGGCAAAATTAGCCCAATGAAGAACAATGTGCCTACTGACGATCATTAATAAGTTCAATTGCTTAATTCTAAATTTCTTTTCAACTATAGACCCATCTGACATTCAAACATTCAAAAAATTTCTACCCATTATATATATATATTGGGCAATAAGGTACATTTCTTTCTTTTTTTGAAAGAAGATAATTCATCTTAAAATCTGGATACAGCACATCATTTTGGAATTATATAAGAAATGTCCTAAAATGGTGGCATATATCTACTATACAAGTGGTGGCTTCGCCACTAAGACAGCAGTCATTCTGAAAGTCAAAAATTTATTATTTATAAATGATATTTAAAAATCCTATTTTAGATATCCTTTGCTTCCAGTACTCCCTGCAAGCTACTCTAACATTTTCTTTTAAAATTTTATCTTTATTGTTGAAAGTAATACAGATCCATTTTATATTCTAACATGTATTTTAAAAATCCACCATATCAAAAAAAAAATACTACTTCTGAAGAAGGTTTAGCAGTAGAATAATACAGTCTTATACATCTGCCTCTTGAATTCTAAGAGCAAGTGGTGGTTAATTAGGGCAGCTGATTAGAACATTGGCTTAATGATGTCAAGGTCACAGCTATGATTCCAGTGGGTGACAGGTAGGCTTGCAATGAATGTTATCTAGCCACAAGTTAAACTCTTACGTCTGGCCAGCTGTATGCATGAATAGTAATGCAGTCATGTCAGCACACTTTCATCATCAAAACTGGTAAAACAGCTCAAATTTATTCCTATACAAAGGAAATAATTGGCATCATCCCAAAATAAAAAGAACATATTAATAGGTATTTTCTCTCCTTTTGAAGCATTTCAAGCAGGCCCTTTTATTTTAAGTGTAATAATTATGGCTCTCCTAGAAAACTCTAATTTAATCAATTTACTCAGCATACTTCACTATATTTTTATAAAAATTTGTTCCAGCTTTGGCTGGTGTGGCTCAAGTGGTTGGAGTGTCTTCCCATACACCAAAAGGTGATAGGTTTGATTCCTGGTCAGGGCACATACCCAGGTTGTAGGTTCAATCCCCAATTGGGGCATATGTGAGGCAACAGATTGATGTTTCTCTCTCACATTGATGTTTTTATCTCTTTTCTCTCTATCTCAAATCAATAAACACATATCCTTGGGTAAGGATTAAAAAACATTTTTTAAAGACTGTTCCAGTGCCAAAATTAGAGTTTATAGTTTTATCATATTGACATTATATGGTCAAATATTAGCTTAGTCTTTATTTTTTTTAAATAAGCAAACAAAATGTATCTGTTCACATATTCTTTCAAACTAACCACTCACATAAACATAAAAAACATTATGTTTTCATATGACTAATAATAAACAAATAAAGGAATGTGGTACCTTTGTTTCCCCATTGAGAAGCTATCATTTTTTACAGAATAAATCACTTATTTTCATAACATGAGTGATGTACAGTGGAATAAATGTGTTCCTTTTTTGACCATTGACATGTATGTTTAATCATTCATCAATATGAACGGAGCACCAATATGTACTAAGCACTAAGATAGGCATCAAGATATAATCATGAGTAAGACATGGTCCCTGCCCTCAAGGAGCTCACAGTCTAGTGGACATGATTAAGAAATCAACATATAGTCATAAAAGTATAAGGCCATAACAGAAATAAGAAGATGCTTGGTAGCAAAAGGGAGAAGGGTCTAACTGCTATGTGGCTGGATGCAGCTAGGGTTCTGTAGAGGAAGCCATACAGATGGTAAGACAAGAAAGAGTTTGTTAGGCAAACAATAAAACAGATTATTTTGTATGTATTGCATTTGTCATAAACTCAAATGCATATGGCAATTCACACAAGATGCCAACACATCTATTTTAACAATCCAATATCTTTTTATGAACTATGATAGAATGTTCATCCCTTCAGCAGAAATAAAGAGCTAGTAAAGAACATGAAATGCTAATTGGAATCTCAAAAAGAAATTCTACATATTTAACAAATATTTACTCAGTGTGTATTATATGCAAGGATTTGAAACAGCTGCCATAGAATACAAAGATGAATAATTTGTGCTCCTGCTACCAAGTTCTAAAAATGCTGATGAAATTGAGGCAAAAGGGAAGAAGAAAATATACAGCTTTCCTAGTTGGTAGAAAATCAGAACTTGATTCAAATGTCTGATACAGAAGGCTAAAATAAAGTTAACACTGCACCTATTCTTAGCTCATTTACATTCCACTAGAGCTGTCAGACATTGAACATCTACAGTGACAGTTGTGCCCCTATTCTATATATTACTAACGTCAAGTTCAGTAAAAAATCTACTTGCATTTATTAGTGTTTCACATATACCAAGTCATAATTTGGTCAGTTCCAGTCTGGCCTCAATCTACTATTTCTACCTTCCACTGCTCTGGCTCATTGGCAAATCACCTCGGTTGAAGGATATTCTCCAACCTGAATTGCTTTCCTATCCCTGCCATCTAGACCTATTGCCATTAACATTTCACCACCTTTAAGACATTTTCTCCTACCATTGAGCACCTACGCCTTTGAATCCCTATACCAATCTTCTATAATTAGCACACACCTTGGTTCTCAATCTTGGCTGCAAAATGTAATCCCTAGGGCAGAGTTTAAAATACTGACACCTGCCTGGTTCCCCATACTCAGAGATTATAATTTAATTGGAATTAGATTAAGTCTGGGCATTGATATTTTTTAAAGCTCCCCAGGTGGGTATAATATGCAGCCAAGGTTGAGATCTATAGACAGAGTTTCTAAAAAAAAAAAAAAAAAAAAAAAA
>PVJN01006734.1:25964-73938 GCA_004026805.1 Lasiurus borealis | reverse complement strand
CCCCTCCAGAAGGTAACCCTTGTGTGTGTTTTTTTTTCAAGTCAGTTTGCCGTGGACTTGATCAAACTAATGTCCCGTGGCATGATTTATGGCAGTGTTCATGATTCATGTTATCATTTGGGTGATAAGAAGGAAAATGTATTCATTTCCTCTTCCCTTGGTTTAATGAGTTCTCTACTCTTACACTCTAATTTTCTTCCTTCTCCTTTCTCTCTCTTTATGTCCTCTGTTACTTTAAGAAAAGTGATTGTTAGGGTCATTTTTTTTAAATGACGTATACACAGCTATTGGTACATGATATTTATCAGTCCTCTCACTCGATAACTTGAAAATTGAGGTCTATGTTAGAACTTCTTTCAAAGTGGCCTCAAGGTACAGAATTTCTTAGAATTGGTGAGAGAAGGAACAGACTTGTGTGCATTGAATTGCTTTGAGTTAATTATTTGGACAGAGCCCGAATGCCAGGGTGGCATTCTGCCTTTATTTATTAGGACACTGGCTCGGCTTCCTTCGACAGTATACATGTTTAGATCAGAGAGAGATTACTGGTCAACAGTGAGCTAACAGTCAATCTTGAATGTATCCGTAGACTTTTTCCACGGCCGACTAACTAGTTTATAGAAACTACTTGGCCTCTCTAAGCATTTTTTTTTTTTTAGAAACATTTAATCTTGTCTAATGCCAAGAGAAAGACGCAAAAGATAACTCGATGTTCAGGTTTTTTAATCATCTTTTTTTTTTTCATGTGATTCACATACCATAATATCCACCCATTGAAAAGACACAATTTAGCCGAGACCGGTTTGGCTCAGTGGATAGAGCTTCAGCTTGCAGACTGAAAGGTTCCAGGTTCGATTCCAGTCAAGGGCATGTACCTTGGTTGTGGGCACATCTCCACTGTGGGGCATGCAGGAGGTGGCTGGTCGATGTCTCTCTCTCATCGATGTTTCTGACTTTCTATCTCTCTCCCTTCCTTTCTATAAAAAATCAATAAAATATATTTAAAAAAAAGAAAAAGAAAGAAAAGACACAATTTAGGGGGGGGGGGGAGTTTTAGTATATTGACAGAGTTGAGCCACTACCATAATAGTGTAATCGCAGGCCATTCTCATCCGCCCAAGAAGAAAGGCATTGCTTATGCCTCTTGTTCCAGTGAAGCTTTTTAACCCTTTTTGAAGGGTCTGTGTGCAGTTTGGGAAGTGTTTTCAGGTCTGACCCGCGTTCTGGTTTGATGGTTTCTGAGCAGGCACATGCACCTAGCCTTCCCAATTACCAGGGTTGACTGGGATGCCAGGAAGGCTTTCCTTGGTTGGTCCTTTCCCTGGTTCTTTCTGTTAGATGTGCGAATGCCCTGCCATTTTGCTCATTGCTCGTAGTGTCACGAAGCTACCAACAACCCCGTAAATGCTTTCTACCAAGCTCTCCGCTGTTCTCAACAGTACCCCGCTCCATGGAATTCCCTGTGTTCCAAATGAAGTCACTTCCGGGGGAAGAACTGACAAGCTTTCCATCCTCCTTCCCTCGGGAGAATGTGCTCTGCTCAGGAGGCAGGCACAGAGCGAGTGGCCTCTCTCTCCAAGAGTGATCTTGCGAGCAGGTGCTACACATGGAGGGTGGTCTTGTCTCTCGGTCTCCTTGGCTCTTCTCTCGCAGGGTGGAACCTCTGCCTGTGAGTGGCTGCAGAGGGGTGAGCGGCTACAGAGGGGTGATCGGAGCTCAGTATTCTTGGCACCTGCACGTGCGGTTGGGTTTCTGTCCTGTAAGTAGGGGCTGGGCTGAGGAATGGGACCTTGGTGATTTCGCAGTAGAGTTCCCGGAATAGAGTTTCAGGGATCTGGGAATGGGAGAAGGAGGCAGATCAGGGCCCAAATGCTACAGATGCTCATTATCCTAACTCAGATGTAGTAGGTTTTCCTGAATGTATGTTTCTTTTCTTTCTATCTTTCTTCCCTTCCCCCCTCTCTCCCTCCATCCCTCTCTCCTTTCCTTCTTCCTTTCCTTTCCTTCCTTCCTTCCTTCCTTCCTTCCTTCCTTCCTTCCTTCCTTTCTTCCTTCTTTCCTTCTTTTCGTTTTGCTTTTTGAATATTTTTTTATTGATTTCAGAGAGGAAGGAGAGAGAGAGAGAGACAGAGAGAGAGAGAGAGAGAGAGAAATGTCAATGCTGAAAGAGAATCATTGCTTGGCTCTGAATGAATATTTCTTTATTGGCATGCCCATAGGACAATTTTGAGAGACTAAGTGATTTTTTTAAAGTAATTTTCCCAGTGAAATAATTTTGTAAGAGAGATCTGCCAAGTATCTTACACTACCGTTTTGGAAGTGCCACGGTGATGGCCAGTTTGGATCTCTCTGAGGCCGCATGAATGGGTGGTAGAGTCTTCTGAGGTCTCAGGGAGCCCCTCAGCCTGAATTGTACAGTGTCAACCAGGAGTTTTGTTCAGTTGCCTTCTGTGATACAGGAATTTATGTTAGGCACCAGCATATATATTTTTTCTTTTTAAGACTTAAAAGTCTAGATTTTTTTTTTTCCCGTATGAGAAAACCAGCTTCCAGATTGTCTGAGGAACAATTGTATATTGGAAAACAGCATGGAGGTTCCTCAAACTTCCAGTTAGGTAGATTGCTCAAGGTTATACAACTTATATAAGAAGCCAAGTTCAAGGGTGAACAACTGTCAGTTCCAGATTTCGTGCTTTGAGTCTTTAGACTACATTGCCTCACCTAAAAATATTTTAATGTTATTTCAATTTATAATATCTGTCTGTTTTAGACACCTGACTGAAGCACATCTGCTCAAAGCTGCTGATAACCTGTAACTGTGATAGCAGGATATATATATATATTTTAATATATTTTATTGATTTTTTTTTACAGAGAGGAAGGGAGAGGGCTAGAGAGTTAGAAACATCAATGAGAGAGAGACATCCATCAGCCACCTCCTGCACGCCCCCTACTGGGGATGTGCCCACAAACCAGGATACATGCCCTTGACCGGAATCGAACCTGGGACCTTTCAGTCTGCAGGCCGACGCTCTCTCCACTGAGCCAAACCGGTTTTGCCAGGATATATTTCTGTTTGTACCTTTTTGGGGGCACACTTTTCTCATTTTTTTCCTTATCCTCATCTTTAATTCTGTAGCTGGGCCGGCTCTTCCCTGGCTGTCTGCCTGGTGTAGAAAACTAAGCCAAGTCACCGCTTGCTCCTGGGACCTTCAGGACCCAGGGGAAGTGAATTTTACTTACTGCAACCTATTGTTGTGTTCCCAGACTCCCTCTCTCCCCACTCCTCACCCCCTGGGGCGCCAAGTAGATAAACAGTTGTCTGGCAACTGGACTATTTTAGGTTCCTAGGAGACCAGAGAGGTAGGCTAGCCCAGGTGTGGAAAAATTCGCTCAGGAGGTCATGTGAAGTCAGGCTAAAGGGACTTCTGGGTGCGGGGAGTGTAGTGCAGAGCTCATCTCCCAGGAAACCCAGGTTGTGTCCGTGGTTTAGCCCCCTACGAGTTGTGTGACTTTGGTCTAGTCATTTCATGACTCGGCTGGAATATGAATTTGTCAGGTCTCTTCAAAATTGGATGACAGGCTGAGATATTTATGAGAACTCACAGGGGATCGGGGACGCTAGAGTTTATGACAGCAGAATTCTCCCTGGTGTATATGCTACAGAGCAGATTGCTTATATAAACAGAGGTAATGTTTTTTTTTTTAAACTTTGCAATTCTAGACTGCGGTATTATAGTATGTGCTAGTTTATTTGTGTCCGGGTTAGGGCTCTGTGAGATACCTACGAAGAGTTGGAGGAAGACAGGTATACCATCAGGCCAAGTACGATGAGATGCTGAGGAAACCGGTCTTAACCTAGTACACGTCCGGTGGGAATGCAGACTGGTGAAGCCACTGTGGAAAACAGTATGGAGTTCCTCAAACAATTACAAATGGAACTTCCCTTTGACCCAGACATCCTACTTCTAGGAATAAAGTGGTACCTCGAGATACGAGTTTAATTCGTTCTGTAATCTTGTGGCGTGGGAAACTATGAGACGCTCAAGTCGAGGTAAACTGGTGGGTCGTGTGCAGCTGGCCGATCCTCAAGATTACTCATATCTCAACTGCTGCTCGTATTTCAAAGCAAAAATCGCTCGCTCGATGGCTCGTATCTCGAGGTACCACTGTATATCCTAGGAATTCCAAAACACCAGTCAGAAAGAATATATGAAACCCACATGTTCATTACAGTGTTATTTACAATAACCAAGATCTGGCACAGCTCCAGTACACATTTACTCTCCTATCCGGTCTATCTTAATGTTTTAATCTCTGCACCTTCGTCTGCATTGGGTAGTTTTCCTAAATTTGCCAATGTTACGGGCTAAGAGTGATATTTCACTATTATTTTACTTTGTATTCCTTCGCTCATTGGTGGGGTTAATATTGTATAGGTGACTTGCATTTTTCTCCTTCAAATTATCTGTGAATGATTGTTGTCCTGTTTTCTGGTGGTGCTTTAATGATGTTCTAGGATGCATAGGAACTCATCACATAATGAAGATTTAAATTCTTTCATTGTTGCTTGATTCAAATTGAGATGGTTTGTTTTGATCCGTCACCTCCTTTTTATTTCTTCTTAATCATTTATTTGTTTCTCATACTCGAGGAGGACTGGCTGGCTGTCAGCACAGTTAAACGATAAGAAAACAGCAGAGTTGATTAATTTCTGCTCCCTCTGCTATCAAAACGCTCAAAGAAACTGAGCTATTCAGCTCCATTTATACCGATGTTGGAACATTAACCTCATGATTCATGGTTCGCCGATTGGCGGGTGACTGGCTTTTGAAACTGCGCTCACAAACTTAAGGTCCCAATCTCAGTAGGCGTGGGTTTTGAGCTCTGTGCACTGCTTAGTACTTCTGTTAGTTCCTGTCAAGGTGTGTGTACCTCATGCCCGTTCTTTAGGGAAATGACTTGGGAGAAGGAGGAAGAAGAGGTAGAGTTGGCACTAGACTGGGCCGCCTAACGTGTAGAGCTGAAGGGTAGTTACTGTTCAGTCATGGAACCACTCTACCTGGGTTCAAGTTAAAGCAGACAGGGGTGTTTTACAGGATTTTAAGTCGTTGACAGGATCATTGGGCAAGCTAATGAGGCAGGTTTTAACATTTTGGGGATGAATTTGAGAACTGTTCTGTAGAACCAGGCCACCAAGACTGCTGCTGTGGAAAATGCAGACATTTTCAGAGTTGTGCTTGTCTCTGAAACAGAAGAAGCAGGAAAAAACAGCCTCCACCCAATTTCTACCTTCCAGATTCAAGTGCATATGATTGGTGATGCTTAAATTATTTCTAGCACTCTACCGTAGGAAGCCCCAGAAATGTAGTTTTTAGTATTTGTAAACGGAAAGGAACATTTAAAGGAGATTGGATTAGATATTGAATGCCAATTGTCATATCCATCACAGTGCTCATTTCATTATGATGCTCAATAACAATATGATATGGTTTTTCTTTTCATAAATAAGTAAACAGGTGAGTAAAAAAGGTAGCCCTTGGTTATATATATAAGTGACATCACTAAAAGCAATTTGGTCCTCTATAGTTAATGGATTATTGTGGATTTAATTGAACTAAGAAAAGGAGAGAAATCGTGAGATAAAGTAGGGACGTATACCCCTGGCAGATATAGTTTAAAGAAAAATGTTCTAGGCCAGCAGTTCTCAACCTGTGGGTCACGACCCCTTTGGAGGTCAAATGACCCTATCACAGGGGTCGCCTAAGACCATTGGAAAACACAGATATTTACATTACGATTCATAACAGTAGCAAAATTACAGTTGTAAAGTAGCAACGAAAATAATTTTATGGTTGGGGTCACCACAACACGAGGAACTGTATTAAAGGGTCGTGGCATTAGGAAGGTTGAGAACCACTGTTCTAGGCAATCGTCAATTTTGCCGTGTAAATTAAGGTAGGTTCTCCTTTATCTTTTCTACTGTTTCCCCCATATTTATTTGCATGTTTCTCTTTCCTAGGTGTTAGCTTAAATATTGGCATTTTCAAAGATTTCTGCCTAAAAACATTATCCTTAGGTAGCATGATCCAGTCCAATGGCTTTATGTACCAACTATATACTTAGGACTTCTCAGTGTTCGTATTTGTCACTCATTTGTATCTGCATTTCCGAGAACGACTGGATGTTCTATGAGCCTTTGCAAACTCAGCATCCTGTCTCTCCTGTTCCTCATGTTCATCGATACTATTGACACCCACCCTGGCAGCCATGCTCAGAGCCTCAAAAGTCTAGCACCTGATACGTTATCCTGGTTTCATGCTGTCGTCCTCTGCCTGCAGTGCTCATCTTCAGGGATTTAGCTCAAATGTCTCCTCTCTAAGGAGACTTTTTCAGTGCTTGCTTATCTCCAAAGCATTGTCTATTCACTCCCATTCTCTCTGCACAGTGAATGCTCTTTTCACTGAACTACAGACACCTGGGGGCTAATTCAGCCTATCACTTCTGACAGTTTCTTCTCAAGGAACTTCTGCTTCATGAAGGTAGGTAAACTGCAGTTTTTTTTAAAGCTCAATTTTGAAATCACTAGTCCAGAATACATACGATCAGTTTTAAAAACAGTGGTACCTTGAGATTCGAGTTTAATTCGTTCGGTAACCTTGAGGCGTGGGAAACTATGAGACACTCGAGTCTTGGTAAACTGGTGGGTCGTGTGCAGCCGGCCGATCCACGCAATTACTCCTATCTCAAATGTTGCTCGTATTTCAAAGCAAAAATCGCTCGCTCAACAGCTCGTATCTCAAAAATCTCGTATGTTAGGGCACTTGTATCTCAAGGTACCACTGTACTAAATTTTAAAGACAGACTGTGCTGATACCCAGACCAACCTTGAAAACAAAGCACATTTATATTCAAACTAGAGGCCCAGTGCACGGATTTGTGCACATTGAAAGGAAATTCTTTAGAAGGTGGTTTGGCGGGGTGGGGCTGGGTGAGACGGGCCAGATACACCCTGGAGCCAACCTCCCGCAATCCCTCTTCGGCCCCCTGCACCCGGGGCAGTGCCAGGCCTCGAAGGGCCTGTGTGGAGTAAGTGGGCTCCCTCCTGCAGGTGGGATCTCTTAGCCTGACCTGTGGGGGTTGGGCTGAAACCAGCAGTCTGACATCTCCTGAGGGGTCCTGGAGTGCGAGAGAGCACTCTGCAAAGTTACGATCACTCGGTAGCTCCAGCATTGAGCACCTGTCCCTTCGTGGTCAGTGCACATCAGACCTACCAGCTGGTCAGCTGGTTGCTTAGCCTTTTATATATATAGATTTGAAAAGCTCTTCCCCTTGCAGTTTGTCAAGTAGTCGAACATATGAAGCTTGGGACAGGAGACAATGTCAGGGTGAACACACCCTCAAAGAAAAGTGTTCCTCTTGTGTCCTCTGGTGTCCTTGCTCCTTTTACAGGTCACTCTGCTGAGACCAGGGCTGCATCTTGGGGTTGCTGTTGAATCCACATAGTGTTAACTTTGTCCTCATTTGTGTTCTACTCAGTTCTACCAAACTAAAGGTTTATTAGTCAGTGACTTTTAGGAAGGTTGGTAAGATTGCCACAATATAGCTGAGACCGGTTTGGCTCAGAGGATAGAGCATCAGCTTGAGGACTGAAGGGTCTCAGGTTCGATTCCGGTCGGGGGCATGTACCTTACTTGCGGGCACATCTCCACTTTGGGGCATGCAGGAGGCGGCTGATCGATGTCTCTCTCTCATCGATGTTTCTGACTTTCTATCTCTCTCCCTTCCTTTCTGTAAAAAATCAATAAAATATATTTTTAAAAAAAGATTGCCACAATATAACTATTTTATGAAAATGGAGGAAAAGCTCCTTTTACGTTAATTACTTTTTTTTTTTTCACTAAAGGGAAAAAAACAAAATGCGTGAAGTGGTGAAGGGGAGCCTGGCAGTTAAGCTGCAGCTGCCAGGTAGCTGCGAGGGTTTGCTGTGGGATCGCAGTGAGCCCGGATACACAGAGAATGGAAAATTCCCGATCCTTGTCATCACAGAGTTTGGCTCACGGCCCTCTCCTCTCAAAGACAGAGGCTCTGGCGTTTCTGATTTTGTTTTCTATTTCTGGCCCTCCTTAGAGAGAGAAATTCAATGTATTTTTGCTCAAACTTTCTAAGAGCTGAATTTTAGAACACAAGAGGAGAAACTCCTCATGCAAGACTCGTAGGAGTTTGTCCTGCAGGAGTTAGACTTCTTTATCGATCTAATTACAGATCAAATATTGCCTCCATCGACCTGTTTACTCCCTCATGGTGCCATAGGAGATGGAACAGACAGGAGCTTAGAAGTTCTAGGTAGGAGTTCTTTGTCCTTCACGCTTTTCCAGGGTCCCATGTAGGTCAACATTCTTAACCTTTAAGCCTCAGTTTCCTTGTCTTCAAATGAGCCAATACTTTCTACTTCAAAGGTGATATTTAAAATATCGGACAGTTGGTGTGGCCTGGCTTTTGGCCGGTGTGACTGATGCCATATGCATCTGGTAAGGTTGTCCCAACACATACACAGCTGAATGTCACCCAGGGCTATATGACAGAGCTGCTCTAAGAGTAAAATAGAATCATGCAGGTGAACGTACTTTGAAACCTGCAAGGGGGTACATAAGTCTGTGCTGTTAATGCAAAATGCATGCTTTGGGCCGGACATTTGAGAAGTGCTTTGGGCTGTTTGACAAAAAAAAAAAAAATTTTTAATGAAAATAAAGAATCATTGCCTTATAGTTTCAACTTATTTAAAAACCAGTTTCCTATAAAGTTAAACAAATGCTTATTATGCAATCCAGCAATTTCACTCCTCGGTATTTTCCCAAGAGAAATAAAAACATATACCCCCATAAAAGATTGTGTGTGCATATTCACCATGGCTTTATTCCTAACTACTAAAAGCTGGCGGTGAGTCACACGTCCATCACGCGGTGAATGGAGGAACACACGGTGATGCATCCGGATAGGGGAATACTAACCAGCAACACAAAGGAATGAGCCACTGCAACACAGATGAAGCTCAAAAGCATGAGGCTGAGTGAAAAAAGACAGACACAAAACATTATATGCCATACAATTCCATGTATGCGAAATTCCGTTAGAGGCAGAAGTTTAGTGACAGAAGATTGACTGACTGCAAGAGGCATGAGGGAACTTTATGATATGATGGCAAATGTCTATGTCTCAATTATGGTGGTGGTTACATGACCACCTATCTCTATTTATCAAAACTCATTGAATTGTACGTTGACAATTGATCAGGTTTCCTTTTTGTAAATTATACTCCAATAAAAAGCTGATAAAAAAATTGAAGTAGGTAAAATAGTTTGCTTGTAAAAAAAATAAGTAGAAAACATATGGTTGAAAGAGAAAGGAGAAACATTATATTTACAAATCAAAATAGCTGCCCTTTATAGTGTATATATTTCAATTTGGGCTTTTGAGTGACAAATTTCAGCCTCATCTCTTGTATCGAGCGCTTGTCTCTAATAGCACCAAACTGGCTCTGAAGTCCTCCAAGCCCCCACTGTATTGCTTCTCGGTTTGCTGTCGTTTGCTGATGCTGAACACTTGCCTGGAATAGCTCCCTCCCCTTCCCTGCTACTCCATGTCCTGTCTTCTCTCCCTTACTTGGCTAACTCCTGCTTATTCTTGATGATTTAGCTTGGAATTCATCTTCTCCAAGAGGTTTTCCTTGATTTTTCCTCTCTCCTACACATTAGGGTGCCTTTGGTATCTCTGTCTGCTAGCTTTATCATTCCATTCACAAGATTGCACTATAATTAGTTCTTTCCTTAAAGAAAGTAATCTTTTTAAGAAGTTAGTCATAATATCTTGCACATTTTTTATCTCTATTGCCCAGCACATTGCTGATGGTCTATAAACGTTTGAGCATAAATAAATGAGAGTGTCTCAGGGTATTGTGGTAAGGCAATGTTATATTGTAAAAGGAATGGAAAAGAAGGAAGATCTCATTGCATCTTTATTTTAAAAAATTGATTTCAGAGAGGAATGAAGAGGGAGAGAGAGAGAGAAACATCAATGATGAAAGAGAATCATTGATCGGCTGCCTCCTGCACATCCCCTACTGGGGATCAAGCCTATAACCTGGCCATGTGCCCTGACCAGGAATCAAACTGTGACCTCCTGGTTCAGAGCTGGACACTCAACCACTGAGCCACACCGGCCAGGGCACTCTCACTGAATCTTAATCTCTCAGTAGTTAGAGGAACTTTTGTTTAATAACTTACTTTTTGTTTACACGTTGTTTAATGTGTAGGCCTCAGCTTTCTCCCACAGAAAATGAAGGAAGTCTTATGTACTGGGTAAGATTGCTACGCAACATGAATAAGAGGATGCGTGTGAAAGCACTCTAGGTAATGACACAGTTTGCACACGAGTTATTGCTATATCCTTGGAAAGAGTGTAATTTCTCAGCTCTAGAATATAGTAATGCAAAACCAAACCACATAGGTAAAGTCTATTTACCTATTCGGCTCTTTAAGCATAGCCTCAGCTTTACACTGATACCTTCCCCTCATGCCTGGTGACAACGTCCTTGTTAGAACTTCTAGCTAGGACACCCTCTGCTTGTGAGAGACGTCTATTGTCTTTGTCACAGCTATTCGCTCTGTGTTATTTCTCACTGAAGCAATTGCCAACCCAGTCTGTAAAAATTTTCCAGACTTGGTTCTCGTCTTATTTATTTTGGGGCCCTCGACAGTACTTAATGAAAAGCATCGCACCCAGAAATGCTAAAATGACAAACGAAGCAGAGCATAACATAGAGCTCTAGAGGAATGTTCTCCAGCGTTCTTTCAGAAGGCTAGCTCTCAAAGTAACATTGTAATTGCATTTTATTTTTAGAGTCTGTTCAAACAATTTTGGGTCACCACAGAAACTTCCCCAGTTTACGCTAATAAAAATGTTCCAGATCTTTGGAAGTCTGCTGATGTCTTCATTTGGAACTTGGTGAGATGGAAGGATTCCACTGTATCTTAGGATTAATTTCCACAAGTCTCACGGTCTAAACTGTAGCGTGTTATCTGTGTGGCACAAGAGTTATTGTTATGTCCTTGGAAGAGTGTAATTTCGTCTAGCATTGCATAAACATTTTTAGTATTTTACCTTGATCATGGTAAGAATGAGGAGTATACCTTATTTTTAGGTAACAGATCAAGGCCTAGGCCCTTGATCGACTCTGATTGGCTAGATTCATCATCAGTTTTAGTCTTTACTAACCTTATTGGCGTCCTTTGGAATATAATGGGAGAAAAATCTAATCAGGTATATACATTTTGAGGCACATTAAGAATACATCAAATAAAATTGTAGGTAATATGGCTTTTCAGACACAGGATAAAAATAAATGAAACTGACAAGAAAATGTGAGAGAGATTGAAATACTTCACTGGCATAGTATGCTATACAAATATGTAAATGAGATGGAATTATAACGGGAAGCAAACAAGTCTATATTATTTTTAATAAATGAACTTCTATTTCCAAGTTATTTAAACCTAATCTTGGTAAGCAACTTAAAATCATTTCTGACTTGTTGACTTCACCTTTCAAATATGCCAAAGACCACTAACTTCTTGCAACATTTACAGATAGTTATCCAAATGCGTTCTTGGTTAGGATGTGAAAATATTTGGGGAATAAGTGTAGTACTTACGCTTATTTACTTTACATAAATTGGAATTTCCCATGAGTATAAATTGGAGGAAGTAGAAAGAAAGAGGAACTTGAATCTAAACCAAATATTTGTTTATGAGCTTTATTTAGAAATCCACATCAGTGACTCTGATAGTTGGGATATTAACCTAATCATTACTTCTGTAGAAAGAGAAAAATGACATTGTTTTCTTATGCCATTATATGTTTCTTATGAGGAAATTCTCTTTGGAATGTCCAAAGAGAAATATTATCTTTTTAACAAATGGGTTCTTTTCAATATTCAAATACAGAAATAGTTACACTACTTTATTGCAGCCTCGCTTTTTTTTAACAGGTATTTTTCTGTTTATACCCTCCCCTTCCTCCAAAACAAAATAAAATAAAACAAAACAAAACGAATGAACAAAAAAAAGAAACTAGCATCCTAACTTCTCAAAGCTCTATGTGCTCTCAGGATGGATTGGCATCTTTCCTGGGTTACATGCCATAGCAGAGATTTTCCCAGCCATTCATCTTTAATTACATTTAAATTTACATTCATTTCAAAGGGATTAAAGGCCCCTTCAAAAATGATGTTCCTATTCACTTAAACAGCATGTATTAATTTATAGCCGTTTATTGAAAAAAAATGCGGTTAGTCTATGTCTCTCGCCTCATACATAATAAAGAACGCTTTTTGAAAGTAATTGCTGTAAAATATTGCTTGCGGTATCAAAATGTTAGCGTGATGGGGAGGGAGCATTTTTGCGCTTAGCAGACTGCTTTGAATGTCTCAGATGCAAACATAAAGCTGGATAAGAATAATAAGGATGAGGAGGGGGGATGATAGAGCAGTTAGACGAGGCCTCAGATAATGAAGTCCTTGAGAGCAGGAGTGGGGTCTTGTAAGTGTCTGGGGCAGTACCATCCCCACAGGAAGGAAGGACGGAAGGACAGCAATGCGAAGGACAGCGTTACTGCTAGGACAGCCAAGAGCCAAACACATCAGAGGTTGATCTTAGAAACCACTAAATCCTTCTTCTCAAGGTCTTCCTCTCAAGCTGAGCTGGCCTCTGGTTTTCTGACCAGATGTTACTTCTCCTCTATAAAAAAAGTAAGAAAAGAAAAGAAAAGAAAAGAAAAGAAAAGAAAAGAAAAGAAAAGAAAAGAAAAGAAAAGAAAAGAAAAGAAACAACATACTCATTTAAAAGAAAGCTAAAATGATAGTCATCAAGCCCCACTGTGACTTGGGCCCTGACTCAGATAGCATGAGAGACCTCTTCCTGTGATTTCCGTTGTGTGGGGTTAGGTCAGAAAGATATGGTTACCAAGCCAGCTGAGATTTGGTTTTGTTCATGTCTTACTCACATCTCCAGTGTCTTCCCCACAATGACAACAGGGAAATGTCTAAGCACTGCAATTTAGGTTTCAGGTGGAGGCCTTCTAGCATTTGTCTCCTGTATAAGCATTAACATTTACCACCTTCCAACCTGAAATTCCAGGTAGCTCCCTGTTATCGAAAAAGATGGGGTTCTTGGCATACTGCTGGAATAAGCACTTCCAGAGGCCCCCCAACAGGAGGATGAGACGTGGTCAGAAGCTTTATTTCCATGGAATCACACCCCCGGTTTTCCAAAATCCCACTTGCCTCAGTCCAGTAATTGAAGAAGTGTAACCGGGGTTTCAGGAGAGCTAAAATCAGAGTCAGCGTCCAGATGTTGCTTTCCATGTTGCAGCGGGGTCCAGTTCTGTGTCGGGCTAGCTGCAGTCCATGTGCGGTCCACGTGGCCAGGGACCATCCGGGTGAATGCAAGGAAGCAGGGGCACAAGAGCCACATAAGCCCAGAGTCATTTGTGTCCCATGAGAGCCAAGAACATGGAAGGCTGAGCTCCTTTGTTCAGGGGTCGTGTACCCCAAATCTTTGTACCTTGCAGTGGCCCCACCCATCTGGCCAATGACCTCTGTTCTCAGGTGTGACTGACAGAAAGCACCTTCCCTATGTCATCCCCGCTTTCCCGGGCATGTGTCTCCCCTTTCTTGGACCCCTGGGGAGTGTCCGGTTGTAGCTTCCTGGTGAAAGTTGCCCAGATGCCATGCCCATCATATCCGGCCTTCCCTTTCCTCTTTTTCTCATCTTAATAACCAATTAATTACAACCACTCTCCTACCTAGTGAAGACATAGTCTAGGCGTTTCAGTGGGAAGGAGAGAATAAGCTAAAGCTAGAAGAGGGTGAGGCCTAGGGAAGGCTAACAGAGGTTAGCACCCAGATCATTCATTCAGGGGAGCCTGGAGGACAGGGGTGCTGCTCACACTGGCAGTATTTCCGAGGTGAGGGAATGGTGCTTGTTTAAGTGATTGTGTTCGGAGAGTGTGACATTTCTTACTGCTACCCTGTCTGTGAGCTGACATATTAGGTTCCAGAAGAAGGAGCCAGTTCCAGAAGTTAAGTGAGGAACTTAGGACGGCAGATATCAGTCTGGTGGTCAGGGCTGGACTTCAGCTCTTGACATTGCCATGAAACCCATGTCCCAAGGGATATGCAACCACTCTGGCCTCAGTAAGGAGGGAGAGGGGTAGATGACAGTTCACTTTGATACCTAGAACTCTTATCACCCTGGCATATCAAACAAAAATAAAATGCATCACACTATCCCAGACATATAAAAGGCATCACAGATAAAAGGCATCACACTATCTCTGGGTAGGGCAGAGCCTATAGGTGATGAGCTTTTTTTTTTTTTTTTAAATATATTTTATTGATTTTTTACAGAGAGGAAGGGAGAGAGATAGAAAGTCAGAAACATCGATGAGAGAGAGACATCCATCAGCCGCCTCCTGCATGCCCCACAGTGGAGTTGTGCCCACAAGCAAGGTACATGCTCCCAACTGGAATCGAACCTGGGACTCTTCAGTCCTCAAGCCGACACTCTATCCACTGAGCCAAACTGGTCTTGGGTGACGAGCTTTTAATTGTACAAGACGAGGCCTTTCAGGGACTGACATCTACCTGCTCTGACTTCTTTTAGCATTGTAACAGGCCTCTTTATGACCTATGGGTAGTCCTGTGTTACATATGATTATTTTATCATTTCCAGTTAATGTATGTACTTCAGACTAAGAAATGTCTTACATTTGTTTTTTATTCTCTTTAGGCTTTACTCAAGTATTAAGTCCTTCTTGAATGACTAACACATTTAGGGGCATTGTCCTGTCTGCCTACCTCAATCAAGGATGAGACCAAACCATAAGCCCAATTTAAATTAAGTTAGTTTTTCATTCCTTTCATGGACAGAAAAATCCATCTATTGGTTTCCTTAGCTCTATGTCCACCACCTCTGGCTCCCCCTCGCCCCCCATAAATGGGATGCAAAACTCAGAGATCCTTTATCTCTTCGATTGGGGATTGTGAGTCCGGTGAAGGTAACTACTAGTAAGTGCCTTTCTTTATGATTATTTTTGAAACAACGTATTTTCATGGGAAATACTAGAAGCTTGAAGGCCAAAGGCTTTTGGCACAAACCTGTGAAAGGGATTCTAGGTAGATGCATGCTCCTCATTCCGATTTCAGAAATTCAGGCTTTATTGAAGGGCGCAATCTGTTCGCTTTGGTAAAATTAGGCCGTAGGGCTATGTAAGGGTTAATGAATGAACTGTGCTAATCTGAATCTAGATATTTTCATTTCTCTACATCTTGCCCTTAGCATATAAATTATTTCAGTAAATGAGTTTTTTAACTGTCGTATTTCACTCATCACATAGAGTTTTATTGAACACCTGCTATATGCCAGTTGGGTGCAGGTGCTGTTGATACAGAAAGGAGTACACCATTGCTGACAAGAGGGGCTGACGGTCCTCCCTGGCATCATGTGATGCACTCTAAGTAATACAGAGATGAGCCCTTTAGCAACTGATGCATATATTGTAAAAAAGTGGTATAGTCATACAATTGAACATTATTTTGGCAATAAGAAGGAATTAAATGTTAATGCATGCTAAAATATGAACGGATCTCAAAAGCATTAGGGCAAGTTGAAAAATCCTGTCACAAAAGACTTTATTTTGTATTACTTCATTTAAATAAAATGTCCAGAATAGGCAAGTTCGCAAATGGTTGTACTGTTGATATTTAGCTCTGTTGACTAATTAGTTTGCCGACCACTGCTCTTGGGGAACGCAGTTGAGCCCACCGCACAAACCTCTTATTTTGATTCCCTAGATCAGTGGTTCTCAACCTTTCTAATGCCACGACCCCTTAATACAGTTCCTCATGTTGTGGTGACCCCCAACCACAAAATTATTTTCATTGCTACTTCGTAACTGTCATTTTGCTATTGTTAATGAATCGTAATGTAAATATCTGTGTTTTCCCATGGTCTTGGGCTCTACAGCAGTGATTCTCAATCTGTGGGTCACGATCCACAGGTTGAGAACTGCTAGCAGGGTTGCCTAAGAGTCAGTGATCAGCAAACTCATTAGTCCACAGAGCCAGATATCAACAGTACAATGATTGACATTTCTTTGGAGAGCCAACTTTTTTAAACTTCTTCTAACGCCACTTCTTCAAAATAGACTCGCCCAGGCCGTGGTATTTTGTGGAAGAGCCACACTCAACAGGCCAAAGAGCCGCATGTGGCTCACGAGCATGGTTTGCCGACCACTGAGCTAACTCTAAATAACAGCAACACTGTAGGATTGGTTCCTCATCCACGTCTAGGGGTGGGTCTTGCTTGGCGTAAGGTAGTCATCATATTCCATCCTCAAGGCCACAAGGTTGGATTCAGAGTGGGCATATAGCCCCTAAAGTCTGAAACAGACTTGTTAGCTGGGGCTTCTGGGAAAATGAAGCTTGCTGTGTCTTTCCCGTGGGAGCTGGTGGGAGAGACAGGCTTTCCCTGGGCTTCGTAATAAGGATGTGAGGTTCAGGAGAACCTAGAGCTGTGAAGGGGCGGAGCCCAGTGCAGATGATGAAGGGAAGCGCCAGGAGCCAGAAACATCTTATGGTCTGGATATGAACTCGTTATCAGATATATTACAGTGGTACCTCGAGATACAAGTGCCCTAACATACGAGATTTTTGAGATATGAGTGATTTTTGCTTTGAAATACGAGCAACATTTGAGATAGGAGTCATCGCGCAGATTGGCCGGCTGCACAGGACCCACCAGTTTCCCACGCCTCAAGGTTACAGAACGAATTAAACTCGTATCTCCAGGTACCACTGTATTTGCAAATATTCTCCCCCATTCCATAGGTTGCCTTTTCACTCTCTTAATAGTGTTCTTCAATGCAGAGAACTTTTTAAGTTTGATGTAGTCCCAGTTGTCTATTTTTGCTCTTATCGCCTATGCTTTTGGTGTTACATCTAAGAAATCATAGATAAGTCCAATGTAATGAAGCTTTCTCCCTATGTTATCTTCTAAGAGTTTTATGTCTTTAATTCATTTGGAATTGTATAGTTTAGGTCTTTAATTACTCCTGAGTTCATTTTTGTGTACAATAAAGGTTCAATTTCTCTAGTGAGATATCCCAACACCGTTCATTGAAGTGGTCTTAGCACCCTTTTCAAAAATTACTTAATCATACACATACCATACACACATTTACCCCCACCCCCTCACACACACACAGGCTCTCTATTTGATTCCATTACCTTTTTATGCAAGTACTACACACCACACTGTTTTGATCACTGTAGTTTTGTAATATTTTTTTGAAATCAGGTGTGAAGTCTCCAGCTTTGTTTTACATAATTGGATTCTCTTCGGGTTCTAAATGAAGTTTAGGATGAATGCTTCTATGTCTGCAAAAATTGATGCTGGGATTTTGATGGTGATTATGCCAAGTTTCAAAAAACAAACATAAATACATGCCGACTTAAGTTAATTAGGAAGGAATCTGCATGGAATGGGATGAGAAAAACATGGAATTGTAGTCAATCTGACTTGGGTTCAAATTCAAGCACTGCTACTTTTTAGTTTGGTAGGATTTTTGAACCTCCTGTACTTTCCTGAAATTTCTTGTTTTCACCTATTAAATGCGATTAATGCTCTCATGCTTAAATCTCTCCAGCTTAAACTGTATTGGTAATGGCTTTCAATTGTAATTATAATTGACTGACATTGACAGTTGGATTTACGTTGTTTCATCCAATGAACTTGAAAAAATGGCACCCAGGAAATTCTCATATAACATATGGTTCTGATATTTCTATCATGTCCCGAAAATCTTCTTGTAATGGCAAATTGCTGTGTCAAACAGAATAATGAAACTGAGCCAGGTTTTCTATTATTGAGGGCAGAAATTCTGGGTCATTACAGTATTTCCCCTTCCCTTCAGCCCCCCTCCCCACCCCAAGTTTCTCATGTCTGAGAAGAGCATCGGAAAATTAAATTTTAAAACATAGCTAAATAAAAAAGCTCATTTTAAAAATGCAAGCTGCCATAGACTTATTTTATCTCTCTGATATAACACTATAACATTATTTCATACTTCAGTATGCGCACGCGTTTCTATCATTTTGCCCTTGGTTTTTGAAGATGGAACTTAGAAGGTACATGCATTTAGATATGAGATATTGAAATCTACTGAAGTGTATGGAATTATTTAACAGTACAACAGGCATGCTTGTATCTTTCAGAAGTGACATCAGGTGGGTTAGCTAACTGAAGCTTCCAGGAATGTATTTTAATGATCTCTAGGGTTTATCTCCTATTTCAAATTACTTGCTATTTAGTCTCTGCCTCTATGAAATCACTGGCACTTGCTAAATTCTCCTTCGGATTTGTTTTCAGTAAATCAGTTTAGCGTTGATCATTTGATCACTTTGAGGTGTGATAGGGGGAAGAAAGTAGTTATCTGATTCTCACTGAACAATCTCCCTAAGGTATGAAATAAATTTCCTCTATATCTCATCTGTCATCTGCTATGCGTGGTGAAATGCTCTGACAGGAACTTGACTAGTATATTCGGGGCTCCTACATTAGTTCTCACTCAATAGTAACAAACACCCCCCAGAATTGCTGTGGTTTGCAACCACTAAGATGTATTTCTTATTCACTTGATATATATACTAGAGGCCCAGTGCACAAATGTGTGCATGGGTGGGGTCCCTCGGCCTGGTCTGTGATTGGGGCATTCTCACCCAGTCCCGATCCAGCCAATTGGGGCTGGCTGGTGGCGGGGAGGGGGGAGGGAGAGGGACTGTGGGAGGTTGGCCAGCCGCTGGATGCTGGCTGGGGGAGTCCACTGACCACCAGGAGGGCAGCTCCAGTGTTAAACGCCTGCCACCTGCTGGTCAGTGCACAACATAGTGACCGGTCCACTGATGGTTCGGTCATTTGGTCGCTTAGGCTTTTATATATACAGATGTGACAAGACACCCGCCCTTTCACATTTCATATATATGAAGTTGGTGGTGTCTTTGCTTCTGCCTCAGATAAATAACTTTTCCCCTCCAGGATGCAGGCTGAAGGAGGAGCCCCAATCGGGGACTTGTCATTCTGTGGCTGAAGGGAAAGGGCTGGCTCGTCAGAGGCAGTCAAAGCTTGCACAGTGGTTCTTCGCGTTTCTGCTCAGCCGTGACCACGTTGCATGGTCCAGCAAGTCCCAGGGGCAAGCCCAATGTCAGTGTCTTCTGAGAGACACACTGCTGTTTTACAAGGCCTGTGATGGGCATGTGAGAGTAGAGGGAATAATAGAATGCAATGAAGGTATAATTTTATTTATTTTTTTATTTAATAAATCTTTATCGTTCAGATTAGGAAGGTATAATTTTAGAGAGGGCCCCTGGCATCTTTTTCTCTTATGCCCTGTTCTCCTCATGCTTCTTCGAGAAGTCCCTTCCCTGCGCCTCTCACCTTTCTCTCCATCACCCCTTCCGCACCCTCTGCTGCCAAGCAGGCCCATGGGATTATTTCATAGTACCACGGGCATGCTTGTATCTTGTAATGGACTGACATTGGTTGTTGGATTTCAGGCTCTGGAGGAGGCCTGGGCATTTCCTCCAGCCCCATGGGGGGATCTGTATGATGTGTGCCTACAAGATCGCTTTGGTCAAGACTGAAAAGAAGTCTCCCTGCCTCCAGAGACCTGTGATGTGATATGAAGAGCTCTGCGCTGAAATCAGACCCGCTATTTTTGTGCTATTCCTGATGATTAGGTTGAAGTGAAATTCTAAATCAGATGCTTGTTATTGATACCTGTTTGGTGTATGTCAAAAACCCTTACAGACTTTATTCTTATTGTTTTAGAATGCCTTATAACACACAGAGCAATTTTTAACCTCAATCATGTCCTCTGACGCTCACAAGAATCCTGGTGGTGTCAGTGGGATTTTGATTCTCGTGTGACAGTCTGGGAAAAGATAAGCAACTTCTGCAGGATCAAAGGCTAGTGAGCTTTCTAGCCAGTATTCACACCAGGGTACAGAGGGATGGACAGTGCTTGTTATGGATAAAGCGTACCCTGCTTTAAAATGACATTTTAAAGCATAAATAATGTAATATAGGAATAATGTAATATAGTAAATACTTCATAAAATAGTTTTAGAGGAAGGTACGAAGTTTCATTGAGAGGATTCCCCTGAACGTTAAATGGCAGTGTCTTCATTTTGAATGATCTGATTGGTAGATTTCCATTTACATACCACTTTCCCAAGAAAAACAGTCCTGGTCCAGGTGGGGCAGTGTGGTTTGGGTCTAAATGGGCAGCCGGACATCCCTCAATGGGTCCCAGATTGGAGGCTGGACTGAAGGACACCTCCCCCACCCTTGGGCAAATTTCATGCACCAGGCCTCTAGTCATCTTAATAAAAGGGATAACAAGGCCAGAGTGGAATGGAGTCTTTCCCCTTGAATTGGGCTCCCGCCTGGCCCCCAATATTTCCAAATTAATATTTTCTAGTCTCCTTGATTTGTGTGCAGCCTCCTCCAGAGCCCGAACCCTGACCCACATGGGACATGGAGAAAGGGAACACTCGCAACTGGTGTCTAACCTGGAGTACTCGCAAGTCACCATTCATTACAAGGAAATACCCCAGTGGATTGGAGAGAAAGCAACCATGTTCAAAACCACGTGTTCCAACACAATGCACCTCATGTTTTAGAGGATAAATGCTTCCCGTGATAATCAGTAAATTAAACAAGGCTCTCAGAGGTGTGATTGTCTTTAATGTTGACACCTCACCAGTGGAAGTAGCGTGGATCCTCAGCGATCCGGTTGCTAGGGATTGGTCTGCACTCTGCGCTCATGGCTGCCGAGGTTGCCGAATTTAGTCTCGGCACACCTTGAGCGTCCTACATCATCTGTCAGGTTAGACATCATGGGTCCACGGTGGTCCCTCTCCATTTTCCAACCCACCACGTACCCTCTCTTCTGCAGAGGTCGAAGTCGACACGGTGCTTGGCTGTGGCTCTCCCTCAGGTCGGTGTGTGGCATGCTGCTTTGTCAGGCAGACAGCTGCCTCTCGAGAGACGATGCTAATTTCCTGTGCTTGTGGATGGCGAAGAGGTCGGGCCTGGGCATGTTTGCCAGGCTGACAGGTTTAATTTGAGCCTGATCTCAGGAGATCGTGGGAGGGGAAGGTCACATACCACCAGCTATCATGTGGAGCGGTTGCTTTTCTAACTTTCCCTCAGATAGCTGAATTTAACATTTTTCCCTCAGAACTTTTTTCAAGGAGACTGTTTTCCTTGCTTTCTTGGAATGAATAGAATGAAGCTATCTTGGTTAAAAAATGAGACTTTCGAGTAGTGGTTCTCAACCTTCCTAATGCCACGACCCTTGAATACAGTTCCTCATGTGGTGGTGACCTCCAACCATCAAATTATTTTTTGTTGCTACTGCATAACTGTAATTTTGCTACTATGATGAATTGTAATGTAAATATCTGATATGCGAGATGTATTTTCATTGTTACACATTGAACATAATTAAAGCCTTGTGATTAATCACAAAAACAATATGTAATTATATGTTGTGAAATGTTTATCTGTAACTACAAATAAATGAAATTTTGTCTTAAAGCATGGGGTAGCATGGGTAACAGTCTTAATATAACAACAGTAAACAACCTTGCGTCATTTTGCAACAGTATGTGTAAAAAGCCAACATCAATGCGAAGGTTGAGATTGCTTCTTTCTCACCAGATCAGAAATTTTCAGGACAGTCTTTGCAAGAGCACTATGAAGATCATCTTCCACAACAAATCCACTTCTGTATTTAGACTTGATAACCAACAAGCTGGAAAACCCTGTTTCACAAAGATATGTTGTTGGAAATGGAAGAAGAAGGCCCAACACAGTCTCAGGCAGAACAGGATATGACTGCGAACACTTGATCCAGAATTTTGTAACTGGCATTGCAGAGAAATCAGTTCTCGCTGCATCACTGTTAATAAGTTCAGTCAACTCCTCTTGTGCTGTCTCAGGAACATCTTCAACTTTGAATGGGCTTCTGGCAAGTGCAAATGGGGTGTCAGGTAGATTTGGAAAGTATGATGAAATTTCATCTGCAAGCATGTGCAAGTGTTCTTTCACAGAAATTATCATTGTACTCCTTTTGTCTGGTTCAATGTCATATTCCTCAAAGAAAGCAGAGAAGGTAGGCAACATGTAAATCTTACTTTCATCCAATTTTTTATTTATTTATTTTTTCGCCAAAGCTGAAGTTTCATTTGCAATGATCATATCTTTTCAGACAAATCGAGGCATGTTGCATTTGGTCCTGGCAGTGATAAATTTAACTCATTCAAGATGGCAAAGATGTCAACTAAGTAAGCTATTTTCTGCAGTTCACTTTTATCGCTGAAAAGTGCTTCGAACTGCAGTCTTGCTTTCTGATTAAAAACCATTTTGAGTTCACCACGAAGCTCAAAAACACGTTTTAAAACTTTTCCTATCAATAACCATCTCACTCCAGTGTGAAATAGCAGAGCATTGTTTGGTGCATCTAACTCTGCACAGTTGCGAAAACAGTTGACTGTTTCAAGTGTTCACCTTTACAAAATTGACAGAACTTATGACGCTTTTCATTACTTCTTGTGACTCTTGTGGCAGCGTCTTGGTTGCTAATATTTGTCGATGAATCATACAGTAAGTTCCCATGACTTTTGGTGACTCATTCAGTACCAAATGTTGAAATTCAGGTCAACATCCTAGCATAGTGAAGTACCATCTGTGCAAACACCACAAACCTTTTCCCAAGAGATCTTATGTTCTTTCAGAAATGAACCAACTGTGTCAAGTACATCACGTGTTTTTAAGAGGTTTGCAAAAAAAAGAAACATATTTAAAGTCACCATCATTAATATACCTAATGTAAACTGTAAACCAGTGACTGTGAACAGTTTGCAATGTAGATTCATCAAGCTGGATACTAAATACTGGAAGGGGAACAGATTTAATTTCCTGGATTACCTGATCAAGAATATCAGCAGTCATGTCATCTGTTCTTCTGTGGAAAGTGTTGTCAGATAAGGAAATTGCATTCAATTTCGCAACAAATTCATCTCCGATCATAACACACACAATGTCTTTGGCCACTGGCAACAGTAAATACTCAACAGTGGTATGAGGATTCATAGCTCTGGTGATTCTGAGTGCCACCAAATCTGAGGCTTCAATGACTGCTATGTTTTGTTTGTGGTACTTGCCACCAGTGTCAAGTCTGGCTTTCTTGAGTCCATCAGCTTTTCTTCTAAAATAGTTGGTATCCTTGTCGGCAAAGCTCGGATCCTTGCTATCAAACTGGCATTTTAGTTTGTTCGGCCTCATAGATTTGGCTGATAGAACTTCACAACAAATAACACATTGCAGTTTCTCAGTTCCTGCTGTAATTATTGAGGTAAAACCATACTTTAAAAAATCCTCACTATATTTTCTTAACTTTCTTCTTTACACAATCCATTGTCAGGGGATAGTTTGCTAATGAAAATAATATATAACAGTGGTCAGCAAGCTGTGATTTCCCCCATCATAATTAATATTGTTTATGTTGTTTCATGATATTTTACTTTTTAAAAAAATTTTTAATTCTTTATTGCTTAAAGTATTACATATGTCTCCTTTTACCCCATTGACCTCTCCCCAGTTGTTCCCCAAGTCCTGCCTGCTCCCCACCCCCGACCAGCTCATGCACTTACCCCCCTACTGCCTGTGTCTATGGGTTATAATTATATTCATGCCTACAAGTCCTTTGGTTGATCTCTCACCCCTTCCACTCATTCCTCTGAGATTGGATGGTCTGTTCGATGCTTCTGTGTTTCTGGATTGACATTAGTTCATCAGATTATGTTGTTCATTATATTCTACAAATGAGTGAGGTCATGTGTTAGTTATCTTGCTCAAACTGATTTATTCACTTAGCATAATGCTCTCCAGGTCCATCCATGCTGTTGCAAATGGTAAGAGTTCCTTCTTTTTTTTTCATAGCAGCGTAGTATTCCATTGAATAGATGTTCCACAGTTTTTTAATCCACTCATTTGATGGGCACTTAGACTGCACAAGAACAGACATATAGACCAATGGAACAGAACAGAGAACCCCGAAATTGACCCAAAACATTATGATCAATTAATATTTGACAAAGGAAGCAAGAGCATACAATGGAGTCAAAACAGTCTCTTCAATAAATGGTGTTGGGAAAATTGGACTGATACATGCACAAAAATGAAACTAGACCACCAACTTACACCATTCACAAAAAATAAACTCAAAATGGATAAAGGACTTAAACGTAAGACAGGAAACCATAAAAATCTTAGAAGAATCCAAAGGCAGCAAAATATCAGACATATGTCAGAGCAATTATCTTTACTGATACTGCTTCTAGGACAATGGAAACTAAGGAGAAAATAAATAAATGGGTCTACATAAAAAATAAAAAGCTTCTGCAAAAGAAACCATCAACAAAACAAGAGAGCCCTCCGCATGGGAGAACATATTTGCCAATGTTATATCTGATGATATTTTACTTTGTGCTTCATTTAGCACTTGTGACATTCTGTGCTCTTTTGAAAGTAACTGCCTATTTTTCTTCCCCAAATTATATAATTTTTTAGAAATATGTTTTTATTGATTTCAGAAAGGAAGGGAGAAGGAGAGAGAGACATAATAATTATGAGAGAGAATCATTGATAGGCTGCCTACTGCATGCTCCCTACTGGGGATCAAGCCCACAACTCAGGCATGTGCCCTGACCAGGAAGTGAACTGAGACCTCCTGGTTCATAGGTGGACACTCAACCACTGAGCCATGCTAGTCCGACCCAACAGTGTTTTCTTTTTAATTTATCAGTTTTAATAATTTTTAGAGAGAGAGAGGAAGGAAGATGGCTAGAGAGATAGAAACATGGATGAGAGAGAGAAAAATCAGTTGGCTGCCTCCTGCCCACCCCCTACCGGAAATCTAGCTTGCAACCCGGGCATGTGCCCTCACCAATAATCAAACCGGAGACCTCTTGGTTCCTGGGTTGATGCTCAACCACTCTGGCGGGGCAGATTATGCAATGTTTAAGGATAGGACTGGAATTTATTCAAACGTGTATGGTCCCCAAGTCCCAGCACAAAGCCCTGTCCAGCGAAAGGACTGTGCTTATGTTGAAGGGATTGGAATCTCTAGGGCGGCGGTTCTCAACCTGTGGGTCGCGACCCCTTTGGGGGTCGAACGACACTTTCATAGGGGTCGCCTAAAACCATTGGAAAACAGATACTCACATTATGATTCATAATAGTAGCAAAATTACAGTTATGAAGTAGCAATAATGTTATAATTGGGGTCACCACAATATGAGGAACTGTATTAGAGGGTCGCGGCATTAGGAAGGTTGAGAACCACTGCTCTAGGGCTTGTCCTCGCATGAAAAGGTGTTGTGCCGTCATAATATTCCCCATACACAAATGGACAGTCAGGAGAGCTGTGCTGGGATTCTTTTATCTGCCTTGCCATTATTTTGCAATTTCCTTATCATTTCAGGTCAAAACTCTGTTTCAAAGAACAATTCTTTTCCTTCCTTCGTAACAGGCAGTCGTTTTATTGGGCCCCGTTAGATTGAGTAGTGCACTCACGGTAAGTTTCTGTGATAAGAGTGAGAAGCTGGCTTCCTTTTGGGTGGGCCTGAATTGTTTCTTGTTTAGGACAAAGTCTTCTGAAACCAGAATCAATTTCCTAAAACATACCACGTTGAATTGTGCCTCAGAGACATTGCTTTTCTGTCTGTGATATTTTCCTTTTAGTAGCACAAAATCGAAAAATCTCACTTCGTGATCTTATTCTTAACTGTTTTGGGGAAGAGACTGCAATTGGAATCTCTTTATGAAATTCTCCGCAGAATTAACGACTTGCATCTAAACCACAGCCGTCCGTATCTGTTGTCTCTGTAAGGAGACTGCAGCAGTAATTGTGCACAGGGTAAGTTGCTTAAAAATAATTTGATCAGTCCTAGCTGGTTTGGCTCAGGGGATAGAGCGTCGGCCTGCGGACTAAAGGTTCCCAAGTTCGATTCCCATCAAAGGCACTTGCCTGGGTGGCGGACCTGATCCCCAGTAGGGCGTGCAGGAGGCAACCGATCAATGGTTCTCTTTCACCATTGATGTTTCTATTTCTCTCTGCCTCTCACTTTCTCTCTGAAATCAATCAATATATATATTAAAAAATAAGACAAGTTGATTAACTTTGACAATGACATGTGAAGAATAAAAAGAAACCCGAGGATTTTTGTGCTTATTTTTAATGATATGATCAGCTATAGCCAAGAGAGTCACTTTGTAAGAGTATTTTTTTTTAGCACCAGTCCTACCTTTTTCTTTAGAATTACCACCCATCATCCTTTGCATTACTCCAACAGTCTGCTGACTCTTGTCCTGGAGCGAAGCGCCCCTCCCGGTCCCTCTGAATAGATTGGGACCTGGTATGAGAACAGCATCCTGCAGGATGAGCAGGAGCCTGGGGAGACTAAAACCAAACCTGATAACGTAGGCGGGTTTGTACATACTGTTTTATTTTCCCTGATCAGTCCTCTTCCCATAAAGCCACTTAGGTTTTGTTTGACGCATTTTTACATTTTTGAAAACAGCAATGCCGTTAGTAGGAGGAGCATGACTCTTGGATTCCGGAAACCAGTCATTCACATCCGGGCTCCACCACCTGATAGTTGTGTAAACTTACTTTTCGGCCCCTCAGTTTCCTCCTCGTAACTCGCTCTCAGAGTTTCTGTGCACACGGCTGCCAACAATAGAGACTCAATCGAGCTATTATTTCTTTCATTATCATCACCCAGTTATTCGGACAGAATTCCCAGAAATGCACCGTTTCCTTGGAAGCACACATTTCTGGAGTGTGACCCTGGATGGGGTATTATGTATACTTTTGCATTTTTGCTCTATTTTCATTCATTCGGTACGTGCATCTGTGCACATGTGTGCCTAAGAGGGTATGTGTGTCAAGCATCGTTTCAGTTACTCCGGTTACATGAATGAATAAAACAGACAAACATTCCTACCCGCCATGAGCTCACAAGGCAGGGGACGCAGCTGGAAGCTGATAAATTCCGTGGAAAAGTTAGGCAAGAGCTGGGAGTGGTTTGCAATTCTAAGTCGGGAGGTCAGGGCAGGCCTTGCTGTGGATCTGACACTAGTTTTGAGTTCTTAGAGCAGTGGTTCTCAACCTTCCTAAGGCCTCGACCCTTTAAGACAGCTCCTCATGGGGTGGTGACCCCCAACCATAACATGATTTCCGTTGCTACTTCATCACTGTCATTTTGCTACTGTTATGAACTGTAATGTGAATATCTGATAGGCAGGATGTATTTTCATTGTTACAAATTGAACACAATTAAAGCATAGGGATTAATCACAAAAACAATATGTAATTATCTATTGTGAAATATTTATTTCTAATGACAAATAAATGAAATTTTGTCTTGAATCGTGGTATAGCATGGGTAACAGTCTTCATATGACAACAATAAACTACATGGCCACACTTTGCTACACCGAGGAGCGGTGTGTTGGTTCCTAAGACCATGGGAAATAGGTGTTTTCCGATGGTCTTAGGCGACCCCTGTGAAAGGGTCGTTCAACCCCCAAAGGGGTCGCGACCCACAGGTTGAGAACCGCTGTCTTAGAGGTTCCCCTGTACTATGTTGGAGAATGGGGGAGTGAGGGGAAGGGGGAGAAGAGAGACAGGGGGAAAGGGGGGCAGTGGAGCTGCTGATTTGTAGGCAGCGTGAGCATTTCTTCTGTGTAACGTGTCCAAACACAAACGAACATCGAAGGGTGAGGGTTTCCAGATGGCCTAGTTTCCTTTTATTCAGCGGTAGCAAACGTCTTCCTGAAGTGTTAGTATGCACCAATGATGCATGTGCCATAGGGTCCAGCCGGTCTGTGACCTCCGCTGGAGGTTATGGCCCTGGTGTCATCGGGTTGTGGAGCCGGCAGGAAGCCAGGCCCTCAGGGTGGGCAGGGAGGCTGGCAGCCACTTGCCTGCATAACGCCTGAGCCCGTGGGGATCGTGAGTTCCCCAGAGCAGCCTCTACCCACAGATGCGATTTCAATCTAAATCTAAATGCATTAAAGTAAACGACATTAAAAAGTCCAGCTTCTGATCACATTAGTTTCATGGAAATTTTCCGCAGCCCAGGCCGTCTAACGGTGCCTGCGTTATCACGGAGCTAGAACCCTGCCAACATGCCACACCGCGCTCTGAACACTTGCTCTTCTGCCTGTTGTCTTCTTGTCCGGTTGCCATCCTCTTCCAAACCTCGCTCTTCCTTTTATTTGGTGTTTCTCGTCGTTGATAGGATTAATGCTCACTTTCATATTCCGTGAAGAGCAAGGGAACGAGGCTCTAAGAGAGAGAAAACGCTGAGTTTCTGAGTTTTCACACTTGGCACTTGTGCAGTGGTACCTCGAGATACGAGTTTAATTCGTTCCGTAACCTTGAGGCGTGGGAAACTATGAGATGCTCAAGTCGAGGTAAACTAGTGGGTTGTGTGTAGCTGGCCGTTCCGCGCGATGACTCCTATCTCAAATGTTGCTCGTATTTCAAAGCAAAAATCGCTCGCTGGACGGCTCGTATCTCAAAAATCTCGTATGTTAGGGCACTCGTATCTCGAGGTACCACTGTATATCTATTCTGATCGTCCAGATCCTTTTGTGCTTGGCTCTTGTTGTGCAGCCATGTTCTGGTGAATGGAGAATCTGACTTGGGAGCTGTTGAGGGAGAAGGGCTAACAAACGTTAATGGGAAGGCTTCGCTCCAGCCCAGGGACCCGGAGTTGAGGCAGTGCCACTCAAGGAGGTATGTACTGACTAAGTGGTACACGGACACGAGCCACTGTGGTAGACCCTGGAGATTCAAACAAAAATGAACACGGCCCCCCACCCTGAGGAGACCACAGTGTAAGCAGCCGAGAGTCTTCATAGGCAGAGTCTCACCACCCAGGGCCCAGGTCTGCTAAGGACACTCTCCAAGTCCGGAGGAGGGTGGTGCCTGAGTCAGCCCTCCCTGGGGCCGGGAGGAAGAGCTGAGACCAGAGGCCAGAGGCCAGGGGACGCTTCCTAAAGGAGGGATGTTTAAATGACAACCAGAGGAATAAGTAGGTGTTGGTCACATGATGCAGTTGGGAGAATGGGGTCAACATGACATCATGTCCTGTAGTGTGAACCAAGATGCAGAAGTGAACCTGCATGGTGAGGGGGGATTTTTTTTTTAAAAATATATGTTATTGATTTTTTACAGAGAGGAAGGGAGAGGGATACAGAGTTAGAAACATCTATGAGAGAGAGACATCTGTCAGCAGCCTCCTGCACACCCCCTACTGGGGATGTGCCTGCAACCAAGGTACATGCCCTTGACCAGAATCGAACTTGGACCCTGCAGTCCGCAGGCTGACGCTCTATCCACTGAGCCAAACCGGTTTTGGCAGAGGGGGAATTTTTAAGTGTACTATTGATGGGCTTTGAAAGCAAAGGGAGCCAGTGTCTAGAGAGAGAGAGAGAGAGAGAGAGAGAGAGAGAGAGAGAGAGAGACAGACAGCCTTTGGTATGTAAACGAAGACGGTAAGGTGGAGGGTAAGTGGCTGATCTACTTATTGAGCAGTTCCAATAGTTCATGCTGGCAGCTCTGTTGACATGCAATGGAGGGACCTGGACTGGAGGTTGGGGCAGCATGGTGGTGGGTGACTGGTGGGGGAGAGGTTTATACCCGTTCAAAAGACTGGTGAGGGAGTATAAAGGGGTTCAATCAATATTATTAGCGTTTGAGGATTTACTAGAAACAGGGGATGAAGGAGACAAAAGAATCAGAGATGATGCGTAGCTTTCAGGAAAACAGGTTAATTTGAGCTCTTCTTCCAGGTTCATGGTGATAGGGTTTGACCTGTAGCGATTGCTAGTGATTTGCATTGGCTCTTTAGCACTCTGTCACTCTCCCTTTTGTTAAAAGAACTCGAAGCTTAGACCAGAGCGAAATACCACCCTTGTATGACTTTAATTTTGCAGTGGCTTATAAAAATTTATAGAAATTTGGCTTCATTTCTGGTGGCTCCCAGCCAGATGCCAAAATTACCCCCAGTGCTAAGGACGCCCCTTAGGTACACCATGGAATCTGTGTTTCATTAGGAGCAGCTGAAAACCATCAGCCAAGTGCTCACGCTATGCCAATATTAATGCCAGTCAAGTTTCAAGGTAACTAGGCTTCAGAAAATTACGGTTCTCAAACTCTGTCTAGCTGCACCCTTGCTCGTATTTTGGCGCACACTAGCATTTATCCTGTGGGGGGGGGAAAAAAAAAGTAGCGGCTTCCTTACTTTCCGTAATTGCAGGTTGCTTTTCTTGGATGATCAATTCAATGTGGAGATCTGAATTGTTAGTGGAGACACTCTTATAGGTCTGCAACCAATCACTTTAAAGTATAAAAGCACAACTTCAGTCTGGACGGTGGCAATAGCGTTGGAGAAGAGCCTGCCGGGAGGGTCCATGGTGCTGGAATCTACACCGAACGCAGGAATTCTCTTAGAACTGCCGCGCGTTTTAAAAGAATTTCCCAAGTAACAGTTAATATTTTAATGGCATCTGTTAAGCTTCCAGAAAAACCCAGTCCTCTAGTTTGCAAGATTGAGGAAGGATGCCAAGTGTATGTTGGTGCTTGGGTTTTTAATGACAGATTGCATGACTGTGTGTCTAAAGCCACAAAACAGTAGGCGCCTGCCACTTTCTTTGAAGCTGTTATATTTAACCACTGCAGCTGGCCTTTGTTGCTAAATATTTATTGTTAGTATTATTTTTTGTTTGTTTGTTACTCCAACTGCTCTATAAAATTGGATCTTCAATGGTCGGCAGGTTTTGAATGAATTCCTCAGAATCAGGAAATTAGAGCGAGATTTGTGTTCTGAGGAAAGGTAGCATGCCTCTTCTGAATGAGACAGTAGGGTCACAGGACGGCTATAAAAGATCTTCAGAAATTTTATGTGGAGAGCAGTGATGCAGTTGGTGTGAACAAGTGCTGTAAATTGAGAAGCAGGGGAAGGTTCCACATCCTTGAAGAATGTTTTGTACAAAGGAGGAGAGAAAACAAGCCGACTTTTTGTGGTTCTTGGGAAAGGTTGCGTTGACTATATGTTAAAAGTTAATGAAGATCACCCCGGCTGGTGTTGTTATGCCCAGAGTTCGGGGTCCCCAGTAATCAACCACCAGGGACCCTTTTCCGATGCAAAAGCAAAGAGTCTTTATTCAAACCCGGGTTTGGCTCTCAGCCTCTTTCTGGCGCAGCAGCGAGAAGAGAGCGAGCCCCGGAAGAACAGTGGGTTATATGGGGTAGGATATTGGGGGGCTTAGGGAAGTAACGTGTGTTACAGAGATTGGTCACTTGGGTCAGGGTTCTTCTGTGGCCTAGCCTTATTAGGACCCTCGCTGTGTTCCTGGAGCTTCATTGGTCCATTCGGGCGGTGGTCGGGGAAGCTAGGACATGGCTGGCACACCTGTGGCCACTCCCAGAAAAGGGAGGGGGTTTAGGCAGGGGGCCCAGCCCTATAGGACAAGATGGAGGAGAGTTCATTTCTGCTTTGTCCTTTCAGTGTGATTCAGTGGTAGAGTATCAACCCATGAACCAGGAGGTCCCCAATTCCATTCCCGGTCAGGGGCATGCAGGAGGCAGCCAATCCATGTGTCTCTCTCAACGATGTTTCTATCTCTCTCTAAAACCAATAAAAACATATATATTTAAAAAAGTGTCTCTAATCGGTTTGGCTCAGTGGATAGAGTGTTGGCCTGAGGACTGAAGGGTTTTGGGTTCAGTTTTAGTCAAGGGCACCTACCTCGGTTACAGGTTTGATCCCCAGCCCTGGTAGGGATGCATGCAGGAGGCCACCAATCTATGTGTCTCTCTCACATTGATATTTCTCTCTCTCTGTGTCTCTTCCCCTCCCTTTCACTCTTTCTGAATGAAGGTCAGTGGAAAAATATCTATCCTCTGGTGAGGATTAACAACAATGAAAAAGTTAATGGACATCATTGGCTTCTAAGAACATTCTTTATAAATGGCCATCCTTTGTATGATGTCACAAAGGAAGATTGTAGGGCAACATAACAAAATAGTTTTATGAAAAGATAAGTATGTGTTTCATGAATCCCAAGGGGAGCTTCCTAAAATGTATTTTCTTTATAAATAATTCATGTCATTCTCTGGAACCCGTGACTTCTTAGGGTGGGAAAGAGGGGGAAAAAACTATCTTTTCAAGCCATTTGCAATTTAATACCGGCTGGTTACGGGAGTCGAAAAAACCTCATGAATTGCATGTTACTTTTCTGAATGCCTTTTCTCTCTCGGGAGAAACTGGCTAACCCCCACAATCTTTCTCCCATGGCAAACGGCCGTAACACTTTGATCCCCTCAAACCGTTTGCCAGATGTCGCCGACAGAGCATGTGTGACCTTTCGTGCGCCGGTCCACCCTGGCCGGTCGGAAACTGTACGTTAACCTCCTGTGACTTTTATTTCTAGGCATCACAGCAGAGGTTCTGGTGGTGACCTCCTTCCGGGAACTGCAGAGAAGGGCCGCGGAAGCCAGAGGGAAGATCGTTGTTTATAACCAGCCTTACACCAACTACTCCGACGCCGTGAAATACCGCACCCGGGGCGCCGTGGAAGCGGCCAGAGTGGGGGCGCTGGCATCCCTCATTCGATCCGTGGCTTCCTTCTCCATTTACAGGTTTGTCACGATGCTACTTTGAAATCCTTTAAAAAACACACACACACACACACAGCCGAGACCGGTTTGGCTCAGTGGACAGAGCGTCGGCCTGCGGACGGAAGGGTCCCAGGTTCGATTCTGGTCGAGGGCATGTACCTTGCTTGCGGGCACGTCTCCACTGTGGGGTGTGCGGGAGGCGGCTGATCGATGTCTCTCATCGATGTTTCTGACTTTCTATCCCTCTCCCTTTCTCTCTATAAAAAATCAATAAAATAAAAAAACACACACACACAGAGTTTTCCATGAAAGAGAAGTCCTTATGCAATGAAAACAAACCATTCAAATGAACACACACACACACACACACACACACACACACACACACACACAAAACTGTTAGCTCATGGACTTTCCCCTATCCCACATTTGGTCGTTTGTACTATCTAATCTGGCCTTTTTAGGATTCCAGGCATCATTTGTGCATTCCTTTCAAAAGCTTTCCACATTGGTGACGATCCCATAACATTCCTCGTATAACCAGTATATTCTGTACTTTCATTAGTGGGAGAACTGACTTCACGTCTGTGTCTCATCAGAGACGCTTTGCCGACTTCAGAGAAAGCCAGGCACTCCCCATTGTCGCTAGAGAAGTGAAATGAACACAAAGTGGGGGAGACGAGGGGGCCATCTCTGGTGCAGAACTGAGAGAGCAGAGGATGTTGGGAGATAGAACTGGTTCAGCCTTTGAAAAACTGTGTGGCCTTGGCATTCTCTTCTGTTAATGGGTGGTGGTGAGTAAAAAGATATTTACAGGATTATTTTAAGGATAAATGAGGTAAACTCACGGAAGACACTTGATTGTTTGCAAAGGCCTGTGTAAATGTTTGGCGGTGTGACGTGAGGGCAGCCTGAGTTTTGTCGTCTTCTTTGCCAAGTGCTTTATTGACTCTTAGTCGTGGGATGACATTTAGCGCTGCCGCGGATAAAAAGGTCTAAAAATTGATCTGTGGACATTTGGCCTAGTTGAATAGCTACATATGGGAGTGCCACACATTAAGGATCAAATATTGGAGAAACCGTTTTAGCATTATAGCCTGATCTCTTTCAGATAAAAGAAATGCAAAAATAATTGCACGTAGAGTGTATTTGGTTTCTCAAGACCAGGTCTTTAGTTACCCTACTGTAAAGGAAAGCTTATTCTGCACAATTACTATTTGGAGCTGGAAACATAGCGACTTGACCTTAATTAGCATCCTACACCCTTGAAAATAAAAATATTTGAGGAGGGTACATTAGCAAGTAGGAAATGAAGTCAGAAGGAGTTGTCCAAAAGGGCAGAGGATAAGGAAAGGGCCATTTTTATTTTATGGGGGTTAAATATCTTCCCGGGGGAAGAAGATGGGGCATGTGAAGACCACCTGTTAGAAGGTTTATGAGAGAAAGTCTAGTCCCCTCATGTCATAGCGCTAGGAATAATGTTCCTTGTAGAGTCTTTAAAGGTTTGGTGGCTAGGGAAATAATGATTAGACCATATTCTGTTGGTCGGTAAATCTTCTCAGGAGAAAAGTCCTAAATGGCTAGCTTCTGCCTCAGCCACCCCCCTTAGAATAACAGACTGAGAACAGTATTGCCGCTCACCATGATTTCACTGGTCATGGGACCTAAATTATGGAGCGAGTGTTTTGCTTTGGGAAACTGGGAGGTTGCCAGCCATATTTATTTAAGAACCACGACTCATAAGACTAATAAATTCCCAGATGACTTAATGCACTGCCGTCTGCCAGGGTTAATTGGCTTTTTTCTTGTTCTTTCTGGTGTAACGAAGACGTTTGGAAACCCAGACCATACATAACCCAGGAGCCTCAGAAAAATTTTGTCCAGCACAGGATTTAGAAATCTGTTGTTGGTCTCTTAAGATCAGAGGTCAGCACCTTGTAGTGTATATTAAGAAGACATTTTTATGAATATTTCTAGATCTAGACTGATTATATATTTTTTGTCTTGATTTTATAACCAACCCATATTTCACTGGACTCTTGACTTTAATAATTCCTTATTTTCAACATTTATAAATACATAATAACCTTGCCCTTTACTTGGTACTTCGATTAGAATCTTTCACATATGTCATCTTATTTGTTCTGACAGCGACCCAAGGAACCAAGCAGAAGGAGCCTTATTAGCCCTACTTTATAGGCGGGGAAAGAAAAGTTCAAAGAATTAAGCATGTTTATGTGTTGAAGCCTTGTATCCTGAAAAATTAAAACCAAGTGAAATGGATCCTGTCTCTTTGTTCACTTCTAGCTAATTGTTTCTTAGAGTCAATTTTCCTTAAAAATATTTCATATTCCTTCCTATCTCTAATTCTTCATCTCTCACTCACTCCTCAGACCATTTTAACCTGGCTTTTGCTAGTATTCAAATGGAACATGTTAAGGTCACAAATAGTTGACTAATTGTCAAACGTAATGGACATTTTCAGGCCACCATATTACTTTATCTCATAACTGCCTTTTTCTAATATTCTCTCTCTCTCTCTCTCTCTCTCTCTCTCTCTCTCTCTCTCTCTCTCTCTTTGTCTCTTTTTCCCTCCCTCCCTCCCTCCCTCTCTCCCTCTCTCCCCCTACCTCGGTCCCACTACCTCTTTCCCTGGCTTGTCACTCACAATATGAGCAATCCCCGTATGCTTGTGGCTTCAACCACCTCTCCTATCCTTACTACTTACTGCCTGAGCTTCAGACCCTTACGTCCAAGTATCTGCTGATTCTTCTGTGGATGTTTCATAGTTATCTCAGTGTTAGTTTCCTTTCAAAGCAAAATCATCCTTTCACTTCTTTCTCCTGCATCTTCTTTCTATCTTCATGAAGAGAATGTCATCCTGTCTGCCTTTAAATTAGATGTTCTTAATTACTTTTTTCTTCCCTTATTCATCATTTTTACTAGATATACCAGGTCCTGGGTTCATTCATTTCAAAAAGCACATACTTAACAGCTCCCTTCCCCAATATCACTCTATTTCGTAGTAGCCAGGAATTACTGACACTTCCCCAGTGTGCCTCATTTCCTCAAAGTTTGCAAGTGCTTTCTCCTCCTCAGCATCCTATTTCTTTTCTTTTTTTAAAAATATATTTTATTGTTTTTTTACAGAGAGGAAGGGAGAGAGATAGTTAGAGACATCGATGACAGAGAGACATTGATCAGCTGCCTCCTGCATGCCCCCTACTGGGGATGTGCCTGCAGCCAAGATACATGCCCTTGACTGGAATCAGACCTGGGACCTTTCAGTCTGCAAGCCGACGCTCTATCCACTGAGCCAAACCGGTTTTGGCTCAACATCCTATTTCTCTTCTCCCTGTTTCCCAATGTCCCTCAAGATTCATCTTAGGTATATCTTCTTTTGTAGAGCCCTCCCTGATATTTAGCCCAGATGAAATACTCTTTCTGGAGGTGCCACATCATCTTGCGCATACTCTAGATCAGCAGTTCTCAACCTGTGGGTCGCGACCCCTTTGGGGGGTTGAACAACACTTTCACAGGGGTCGCCTAAGACCATTGGAAAACACAGATACGATTCATAACAGTTACGAAATTACAGTTATGAAGTAGCAACAAAAATAATTTTATGGTTGGGGGTCACCACAACACGAGGAACTGTATTAAAGGCTCGCGGCATTAGAAAGTTTGAGAACCACTGCTCTAGATCATAATGTCTTGGAGGTCTTTTGGGTCCATGATTTGGTAGGGCAGATTAACTATCATACAAACCACTTCAAATCTTGGTCACTTAACACAGTAGCAGTCAATTTCCTGCTCACAAAATAGTTTCAAGAGTGTGATCAACAGGTGGCCTTCCGCTTCTCTCCATCCTGTGGCTCCATCACCAATAAGATCCCAGAGTCCTTTGCATCCAGCTGGCAATTAAAGCTATAGAAAGAGAAAGTTCAAAATCAAGAGGGAGGTTTGCCAGGGCCAGGCCGGGATATGTCCTACCTCACTTACACTCAAAACTCGCTGGCCAGAATGTAGTTATGTGGAGGCTAGGAAATATGCTCTACCTCAATGCCAACTTTGGTGAACTATTTCAGTCTGCCCCCATTGCCTATGCATTTCAGAAAGATGTAGATTGTATATATTTACTTCTCTGTCCACATAATTCAGTATAATATTTGTTATGTAATAATCCCCCGGGAAATCTCTATTGAAGGAATGAACTTGTCTGAGATTTATAGTTAATTATGGCAGAACTCTTATGACGAACTGATTCTGAGTGCCCTCTGACCAAGCTGCGTGGCCTCTTTTAGTAAGTTCAGAACAACTTGAACTTTTAGGGCATTTGCTCTGTATTTGGAGGAAAATATGTCAGATTATATCTTTTATTTCTGCCATAACATTCATGAAAAACAGTGTTTTGAGTGTGAGTGAGTCAAATGGCTCCCCTCTTTCTGACGGGCCATTCCCATTAGCTCAGTGGGAGTGGGTGATGCTGGACTCTGTCTAGGACAGTGGTTCTCAACCTTTCTAACGCCAGGACCCTTTAATACAGTTCCTCATGTGGTGGTGACCCCCAACCATAAAATTATTTTTGTTGCTACTTCATGACTGTAATTTTGCAACTGTTATGAATTGTGTCTGTGTTTTCCAATGGTCTTAGGCGACCCCTGTGAAAGTGTTGTTCGACCCCAAAGGGGTTGCGACCCCCAGGTTGAGAACCACTGGTCTAGGAGTTGTGCAGAAGTCAGCAACACCAGGGCACAGAATAGAAATTACGATTTCTTGCTGCTTGACTTCAAAATTAGGGAATCTCCTAAAGAACAGGAAGTGTGTCTTATCAGTTTGTTTGACACTTGTCAGTGCAGTTATCCGTGTCTGTCTGCCATTTTGGAAGTACAGTAGTCACATGGTTGCAGGATAGAGGACCTCAGAAGATATCCGTGGAAAGTCCATTCCTTCTTACCACACTGCCTCCGGTTCACTGCTGCTATGTTTCTGTCTTCATGTTATTCGTGTTCTACTGCACAAATTTACTTCCTAGAGAAGATTGTTTTCTTGAATGATGAATTTTTTCTCTTGTTTACCATGCAGTATCCACTGGGATCCAATTAGATTTTTTTCAGTTTTTCTAAAATATGTAAAATACCCATTGCCTTTGTCATAGGAGTATATTTTAAGGATAAATGTGGTTAATATAAGGGATTTAAGTTTTGCAAAGAAAACTTCTTTATAGAACCATTTGTTATATTATTTTGTAATCTAATCACTTAGGTAAACGTTATTGAGAGCTTACTAGTTGCTCAAAAGTTGCCAAGGACTAGAGTTACTCAGTTGAATTAGACTTTTTTTTTCGTCTCTTAGGAACATTCTGTTTGGCTAAAAGAGAGAAGGGTAAGCTTAAAATATAGATGACTGGTATAATATATTTTTTATTTAGTGCTAAGTGCATGATTGGAGGAAACAAATGAGGAACATTAACATTTATTAAGCACTTTCTCTGTACGATGCTTCTCAGAAGGCTTAAATAGTTCGTTCATCTAACTGTTATGCAACCCAATACAATAAAATAGATATTGTTCTCTTTCTTTTACTCAAGGGGAAACTGGGTCAGAATGGTTAAATGGCTAGCCAAGTTACACAACTAATGAGAGAACTAAGAGTCATACTCAGAGTCTCTGATTCTAAATGCTAAGCACTTTATTTTTTATTTTATTTTATTTGTCGATTAAGCTATTACATATGTGTCCTCACACCCACCCTCAGCTCATGCCCTCACTTCCCTGGTGTCTGTGTCCATTGGTTAGACTTATATGCATGCAAACAAGTCCTTTGGTTGATCTCTCCCCCTTACCCACCCTCTAGTTTACACCAAGCAACCTGGAGCGCTAATGCTATAGGAATCAAGAAAAGATGGCAGATCAGAGATAATCTGGCAGATCAGAGATAATCAGGCTTCACTGAGATGGGGGTTTTGGGGTGTACTCCCTGAAAAAGCGACTTGAACAAGAGAAAGAAAGTGGGAAGACATTCCTCACCTGGTCAAAGCAAGAAGGTGGGAGCATATAATGCACTTGGGTGATACACCAGCAGACCAGTTTGGCTGAAGCCAGAAGGTTTCCTAGGAGATGAGCGAAATATTATTGTGGGGTGAGAGGAAGAGACCAGGTTATAAGAACCCGAAGTTCTGGGCTTGGGCAGGAATGTTTAACTTTCATGTGGAGGAAATGGGGGATCACTGAATGGGGTGAAAGTGGGGGTGATATTTGTTTCACTAAATATGGCCCCTGGGACACCATCATCAACCTCATTGGGAGTTTGTCCATATGCAAATTATCAGGTCTCATTTGAAACCCATTAAACTAAAAAATGCTTTGGGGGTGTGGGACGTGTGGTTCACCCAGATCCCCAGGTGGTTCTGATGCAAGTTAAAGTTGGGGAACTGCTGTTTAGAAAGATAAGCCTGGTGACTGTACCCAGCATGCTTTGAGAAGGAAAGACAGACCACTGTTCTAATAATGCAGATGTGATACAGTGAGAGCACGGATGATGGCAGTGGGAATGGAGAGGGCCAGCAGGAGGGATCAAACCGGTCAGAACTGGTTCCATTTGATGGGAAGCTGGAGAAGTCCACGTGTACAACAGGCAAGGATGAAAGACGAGGGGATGAATCTGTGTTCAGTTCGGCCCAATATTTTCAAGCCACGAGGTAGACACGAAGATAAGGGTCTGCGGTTTGTCGGGAAAAACAGATCTGGCTACCTCCGCAAGCTTCGGCCAAGGAAATGAGCTACCAAGTCCTTTTGTTGACGGGATGTGTCTCCTCTCCAGTCTGCCTCAGTTTCCATTTCCCTCCGCCTGGCTTGGGGACGAGAGAGTAATGAGAAACACAGGTTTCAGGAGAGGGAGCTGGTCTGAAGGCTACAGGACGGGTTTGGCTTTTAGACATTTTCAGTTTGAAGCGATTATGAAACAGCCCCGTGAATCTGGCTTTCCATCTTCTGTAAGAAAAACAGTTAAGCATTTCCATTTCCCTATTATCCACTTTGGGGATCACCCCAGGCAGTTTCGGGTCCCAGGCTGGCTTTCTTGCAACGCACTGCCCCTGGGGACCTCGGCCTCCTGCTTTCTCCACACGTGAGCTCGACAGTACACTGTGATTTTGATATTAGCCCAAGTAAAATATAATTTAGAAAGTAATTCTCTTGAGGCCAAATTGTCTGTTGTACTCCCGTTGCCAAATATATATATATATATTTTTTCTAGTTATTTTCTCCATTGCCCAAGATAATTGAACACAGACTCAATTTTAATCAGCAAAGAAAGCAAAAGGCTGTCCCTTCACTTCACTGTGAAAATTGCATCCCCACACTGGGCAGGAATTCATTGAAGTGGGAATGAGTTGTTGATGGAACTTGGCTTTATGAATGCTGCTGGTTTATGCTTTCTGTCGCTTCGTCTTTGTATGGAGAGGTTTAGGGCAGAAGAAGAGGGAGAGAAGCAATCCAGTGTGAAGATGCCTGAGATCTGATTAGATATGCAGCCCGGAGAGACACGCGTGAGTCCAGGTGATGTTTATGGAGTGTCACCGAGGGAGGGTGTCACACATCTGGTGAGAGCGCCGTGGAAAAGCATAAATCAATCCTGTAATGATCATTAATGGAGTCGATAAGTGACATAATATAAGCCCCGGTTGGGCTACATCCAGAGGGTTAAATAGCTTCAAAGAGGGGCCCTGATTAAAGACATTGCCATTTCTGGAACGTTCTTCATCCTGATGAGATTTAACAGGAACATTTCTGTAATCAGAGGGCCGGCTGAAGACATTCAGCGCTGAGATGAAATGTCTGAAGAGGCTGATTTTGAAAAGTCAGTGGTCCTCAGAGAAAAGAGATGCCCCCCACTCCCATTGTGTTTTTTTTTTTTTAATATATTTTATTGATTTTTTACAGAGAGGAAGGGAGAGGGATAGAAAGTCAGAAACATCGATGAGAGAGAAACATCAATCAGCCGCCTCCTGCACGCCCCCTACTGGAGTTGTGCCTGCAAGCAAGGTACATGCCCCCAACCGGAATCGAACCTGGGACCTTTCAGTCCGCAGGCCGAAGCTCTATCCACTGAGCCAAACCAGTCTCGGCCCATTGTTTTTTTAATGGGAGACTATTCATGCTGCTACCTCACACGTCCACTTCCCAGGAATTTTGATATCCTGGTGGTTTAGCCTTTGGTGTGACCTCAGCATAATTAGCTATCACGTTTGATTTGTACTGTTTTGAAATATTGTTGCTTTTGGGGGGGGGGGGGCGATCAGGATTACAAAAGAAGGAAAGTACCAGTGACTCACAATGGTGCAACTGGGCCAGCCTCGATGTGTAGGCTGTTTTCCTTCCTTATTTTTTTTTTGCTTTTGTTTTGTTTTTTTGCTGAGTTAATTCGCAGTCTCCTGACAGATGCACAGTAATCAAGCAGAATGCCAATCCTCATCATTTATGCAGGTGGAGGGCCGCCGTGCCCCCAAGGGGGGGAACCAGGGAAGATGAACACAGAAGGCTGCCATTTATTTATTTTTCTTCTCATCATCCGTTCCCCCCTCTCTCTGATTTTTTTTAAAAGGCAGATTCTTTGTTGAGAAGGCCTTTGTTAGAAATCCCGAAAAAATGTTCTTTAATCACTGGATCCTTATGATTGCTTCAGGTGGTGTGGCAGGCACACCAGCTCATCCTGGATAGACTCAGGCGGTGGGAGCCCGGAGCCCCAATTCTGGATCTTTGTCCAGCCACTGGCCAGATGGGTGGCACTGGCAAACTGCATAAACACTCTGTGCCTCAGTTTCACCTGTGCGATGCGGGAAAAATAACTATACTTTCCTCCTGGCTTTGTGTGAGGATGAAACGAGCTGTTATTCTTGTCCAGCACATAGTGTGACATCCAAGGAAAAGGCTCTTATTATACAGCTTTGCTGACTCACAAGTAGATGTACCTATTGAATAAAAGAGAGAAGGAAAAGCAGAAGGAAGAAAGACAGGAAGGAAGAGGGAGACAATTTCAACTTAGTTAGTATCACTATTATAACTGTAGGTGCCTGGTTGGGACATCATATTGCCATTTGGATCTGCAGTCTGTCCAAACTCGGATGGGGTTGTGTGTTTACTAGTCTGTTTGTCTCTCTGGAGTGGGAGTTCTCCTGGAGACACACTGTGTTTCTCATTTATCTCCTTAACCCCAGGGTTGTGCTCCATGCCTGCTGCACAGTCATGCTGGAATAGATGAGAGAAAAAAAAAAAAAGAATTTCGAGGCAGCCTATCTGGTTTGATAACATGTAAATTGAAGGTGTTACCATTTCACATCCACAGAAGTCGAATAATAATAATACAGATGAGGTGACTAACCTTGTGAATTGCTACTTATCGAAAATAGAATCTCTGGAATCCGAGAGGAGGCTATATAGTTATGTAAATGTTGGTAAAGGATTGCAAACTGCATATTACTCTGGTGCTTTGTGAGGCCGCTATAATTAATGGCCTGTTTGCATTCCGAGGGCAGACTGTCATTTTTCATCAGCTCTTAACCTTGATATAGAAATGTATTCTTGGCTGCTATTTTGCATTCATAATTTTTTAAAACATATATACATGCTCACCATCTACTTTCCCGGCTCTCTGATGATCCAAAGCAAAGGCTTACGAGTCACATCACTGTGGCATGTTTTTTCTGAATCTCTCCCGGTAAAAAAAAGAAATGGATGCATTTTGAATAGAGGTCTCAGGATTCTGACAATGTTGCTTGCTTGTGGGATGCCCTTTGAAAAATGTCTAGGATAGCACCTGAACCAAAATAATTTTGAGTAGCCTCAAGTCAGTCTTTTACAATTACAGGTGTTTTTGTGATCTCTCTCTCTCTCTCTCTCTCTCTCTCTCTCTCTCTCTCTCTCTCTCTCTCTCTCTATCTCTCTCCCATCAGAGTAAAGGTGAATCTTGCTAAAGTCCTTTTGCATCCAAATGACCCTCCAGCTTCTTCTTTTTCTAAAAAAAAATATATTTTATTGATTTTTTACAGAGAGGAAAGGGGAGGGATAGAAAGTCAGAAACATTGATAAAAGAAAGACATCGATCAGCCGCCTCCTGCATGTCTCCTACTGGGGATGTGCCCGCAAGCAAGGTACATGCCCTTGACCGGAATCAAACCTGGGACCTTTCAGTCCGCAGGCCGACGCTCTATCCACTGAGCCAAACCAGTCTCGGCCCCTCCAGCTTCTTTAACTCCCCCTAAGAAAGTACCAACCAGAAGGTACTAGAGGGAAGATTTGGCAGCTTACAAAGGCAACTCTGTGCACAACAGGATTTGGAATCAGACAGTCCTGGCTCCAATGCAGGCTCTGCTACCCAGAGGTTGCGTGACCTTCTGTACCTCACGTTACCACTCAGAGCCTGTTCCCTCCTCTGTCACTTGGGGAGAACACTGCTGGTCTCTCAGAGTGGCTGAGAGAGTAAAATGCACTGAGGAAGTCTTTGGAGCGGCAGTTGCCAACTGGTGGTCCATGAGGCCCAAAAGATTGGCAGCCGCTGCACTAGACATAGAACCTGGCACATGGGAAGTCACCAGTGAAACGTAACTGACATCTTACCTTGATCGTGGGCATTATCTTATTATTCTCATCATTAGATCATGATAGGATGAAGCAGGTGGGTAGATGGGAACTGACCTATCTTAAAAAGCAGCCCATCCAGGATGCTCCTCACTGTGGACTCGAGACCTTGGCTCTGTCTAACTCCTGGTTTCAGTATCTCACCGTGATAGTCTCCCCCAGTCTTCAGCTTAAAACCTTTTCCTGCCTTTTCCACGCTTTTTGGCCTGCAGTGCAGGCTTGGTATTATTCTTGCGTGTCATACAGGATGTGCTGACTTGGAGCAGTTATCAGTGGCCAGCTGCCCAAGACGAACCAAGTGTTTTGTCTGAAATACTTTCCAGGCTACTGTCCACCTCAGGGCCTTTGCCCTCACCAGCCCCTCTGTCTGGAAGGCCGCTTTCCCAGCCTTTTCCACCTGCAGATCTCAATGGAAACATTTTTTATTCCCTGAGAGGTCTTTCCTGACTACCCTAGTAGAATAGGTCTCTCTCTCTCTCTCTCTCCTTCTTTCCCCACCCCCTCTCTCTCTTTAATTCTCATACTTAGCATCTACTCTGTATACTCAGAGTCCTAATAACACTTGGTAACTTCTTTCTAACGATCGATCCACCTCTCTACCTACTTGCTTAGTATGTCTCTCTCTACAAGAATATAAGTTCCATGAGGCAGATCTGCGCCATTACTCCTATCTCAAATGTTGCTCATATTTCAAAGCAAAAATCGCTCGCTTGACGGCTCGTATCTCAAAAATCTCGTATGTTAGGGCACTCGTATCTCGAGGTACCACTGTATTCTTAGTGTACAGGCAGTTGCTGGGTACACGACAGGAACTCAGGAGGTATTTTTTTTGAATGAGTGACTAGTAAGAAAAATCCTCTGAGGTCAAAAGAATAGAGAACCAACTAGAAACGAATATATACTGAATCATGTCTATTTCCTGAAGCCCAGATTCCCCCCCACACCCCAACTTTTTTTTTTTAACATCCATCTGTGGTAAAGTTGAAATGACTCATACGCTCTTTAAGAGAAGTTGCCTAGCTTTTTCCAGAGAGGTGCCCCCAGCCCCGTGTGGGGGTTCGGGTTGCTCCACATTCTCAGGGAAATCTGCTGGTGTCAGCCTGGGTAATTTTAGCCCTGCCGGTGGGTGTTTCCGGCCCCCGCTGACGTGCTGATCTGCGTGTCCCTGGTGACTAATGAGGTTGAGGCCTCTGTCATGTGCTCATGGGTCATTTCTGTCTTCCTTGGTGAAAAGCCTGTTCAAGTGTGTTGCCCATTTCGTCGTTGGATTGTTTTAAAAGCATGGAGTAGCTGAAACCGGTTTGGCTCAGTGGATAGAGCATCAGCCTGAGGACTGAAAGGTCCCAGGTTCGATTCCGGACAAGGGCATGTACCTTGGTTGCCGGCACATCCCCATTTAGGGGGCGTGCAGGAAGCAGCTGATCTATCCCTCCCCCTTCCTCTCTGTAAAAAATCAATAAAATATATTAAGAAGAAAAAAAACACATAGAGTAGTAGGAATTCTTTATGTGTTCTAGATACATTGTCAGACATTTGCTTTGCAGATATTCTCACCCAATTGGTATCTTGCCTGTTTTTTATTTGTTTTGTTTTGTTTTTGTTTTTGGCTTAACTGTCTTTTGATGAGAAGTTTTAAATTTTGATGAATTTTAACTTACTATTTTTTCCTGTGTCCACTCATAGGCTCTTCACCCACATTCAGTGTTTTGCATTTTACCACATTTGCACGTGCTCTCTCACGTTTTCGGAACACATGGAAATAAGGTAGATACCACCTTGAAAACATTTTACCCATAAACACGTTAACATGCATTGCATTGCATAATAATAAGGACCTTCTCTAGCATCATCCAAGATTACCCTCCTACCAATGACATTTTGATTGTTATATAAATGTCACATAATGCATAGTCCATCCATATTTAGCTTTCCCCAATTGTCCCCCACTCTCAACAATGTCCCTGCTTTAAAAAAAATATATCAGAATGCAATCAACGACACACATTACATGGAGTTGCCATGGGTCTTTAGTCTCCTTTACTCTGTAATGGTTCCCTCTCCTTTGGATATTTCATTCCACTGACACTTTGGAAGAACGGATAAGGCAGCCATCTGCACAGTGGACCTCAGTTTGGAGGAGTTATTTCCGCTTATTAGATTCAGATTAAATAATTTTGGCAAGAATTCTGTATAGATAATGTGTCCCTTTGACTGCATTACACAAGGAAGCAAATGCCAGTTTTCCTTATTAGTGAGGCTATGTTGGATCACTGGTCTAAGGCAGCATCTCTGGATTTCTTCACAGGAAAGGCCTTTGGTGAGGTGTGTTGAGATGTTGTGAATCTTATTTTACCCAGTCAGATTTTTAAAAAATATATTTTATTGATTTTTTACAGAGAGGAAGGCAGAGGCATAGAGAGTTAGAAACACCGATGAGAGAGAGACATCGATCAGCTGCCTCCTGCACACCCCTTACTGGGGATGTGCCCGCAACCAGGATACATGCCCTTGACCGGAATCGAACCAGGGACCTTTCAGTCTGCAGGCCGACGCTCTATCCACTGAGCCAAACCGGTTTTGGCCCCAGTCAGATTTTGCCCAGTGAAAGTTTAGCATGTATAGATGAGCCTTCCCTGAATCAATCATTACATTGCTGGTTGCAAATGTTTTTCTAATTCATTTATTCCTGTTACATGTATTAATTGGCACACTTTTACGAGTGTGCCAAGTAAAAAAGAGCCTCTACTTTTTTACAGTATGGTTTCATGAATTTTTTAAAGTGTATGTATTAAAATTCGTTACTGTCATTCTTTTGGATAAAGCATCAAAGAAGACAAAATGCTTAATTGTCAAAGCTAGCATTTTATAAGCTTGAATATTTGAAGCATTGAAAGGAATTCACTTTTTTTTTGTATCCGAAGGAATCCAGATTATTCCAGAGAAGTAGCAGGGTATAATCAATACCATTTCCTCTAAACCACTTCATTAACAGCAAGAGCTTTGGAGTAATAACTCCTGGATATTTTTTTTTAGTTTATCACGACCAGTGTATACCATATGCAAACTAAGAGCCTTCAACCCTTACATAATTGCTAGTAATTGTTAAATGAGCAAAAATCTGAAATCTATCAATTGCTTCTGTGTTTCTCCAGATTTCTTTCTTTCTTCCTTCCTTCCTTCCTTCCTTCCTTCCTTCCTTCCTTCCTTTCTTTCTTTCTTTCTTTCTTTCTTTCTTTCTTTCTTTCTTTCTTTCTTTCTTTTTTGTTATGCAGTGTTCATTTTGAGGAATGTGTTTTCAAAGAGTCCTTTCTGGTAGAAATACATGCCCCAGTGTGGGTTTGCAGAAGCCTATAAGATATATCTTTGCAGGGAGGGGAAAGTTTCCTAGCATCTGTGATACAGGACAGAAAACTAAATTATTCACCCCCTCCAACTTTCCCACATCATTAAGGTTTTGAGGGGGTAAGTAATGAGCGTGGCTAGTGAGTCAGTGGATCAAAGAAATCAAACCAGCAACCAATCAGTGCACAGGATGACCCCAACCAATCGAGCAACACAGACCAGGACACACTGAGCATCTTCTCATGTATCTCTTGGCCATCCGTACCTAGTCTGTCCTCTTTGTAGAAGCGCCTATTCAGGTCCTTTGCTCATTTTTAAAAAAACATCTTCATCTGAGAATATGTTTTTATGGATTTTTTTTTAGAGAGACAGGAAGGGAGAGGGAGAGACAGAGACAGAGAGAGAAACATCAATTGGCTGCCTCCTCCAGGTACCCAACTGGGGATCTAACCTGAAACCTGGATATGTGCCCTGACAGAGAACTAAACCCCAGACCTTTCTGGTGTACCAGATGATCCTCCAACCAGCTAAGCCACACTGGCCAGGGCTCCTGTTTTTTTAAGTGAACTGTATGTGATTTTGATGTTAAGTTGGGGGTTTCTTATAAATTGGGGTACTAACCCCTTATTAGATTTATCATTAGCTAATATCTTCACCCATTCAGTAAGTTTTCTTTGCGTTTTGTTTGATGGTTTTCTATGATGTGCAAACCCTTTTAGCATGGTATAGTCCCATTTGTTTATATTCTTTTGTTCTCCTTGCCTGAGGAAATGTATCAGAAAAATATTGCTACAGGAAATTTCTGAGATTTTACTGCCTATGTTTTCTAGGAGTATTATGGTTGCAGTCTTACATTTATGTTTTTAATCCAGTTCGTTTATTCTTGTATATGGTGTAACAAGGTGGTCTAGTTTTTGTGTTTTTTTTTTTTTTTTTTTTTTTTTTGGCGGGGGAGCATGTATCTGTTCCATTTTCTCAACAGCATTTATTGAGGAGACTGTCTTTACCTCATTCTATTTTCTTGCTTCCCTTGTTAAATATGAGTTGCCCATATAGGCCTGGGTTTATTTCTGGGCTTTCTAATCTGTTTCGTTGATTTATGTGTCTGTTTTTATGGC
>PVJN01006734.1:0-25864 GCA_004026805.1 Lasiurus borealis | reverse complement strand
GTACCATGCTGTTCTGATTACTATGGCCTTGAATTACAGTTTGATATCAGGTGCTTGGTATCTCTGACTGTTCTTTCTTGATTTTGCTGTGGTTATCTGTGATTTTTTGGTGATTCAATGTACATTGTTGGATTATTTATTTTATTTTAGTTCTGTGAATAAAGTTATTGGTATTTTAATAGAAATATCATCTAATCTATCGATTGTTTTGGGTGTAAGGACATTTTAATGCTTCAAATTCTTTCTATCCATGAGCATAGTATATGTTTCCATTTATTTGAATCTTCTTCAATTTCTTTCTTCAATGTATTATAATTTTCTGAATACAGGTCTTTTACCTCATTGGTTAAATTTATTCCTAGGTATTTTTTTTTAATGCAAGTGTAAATGGGATTGTTTTCTTAGTTATTTTCCTTTCTGGTAGTTATTATTAGTATATAAAAATGCTATTGATTTCTGAATATTTATTTTGAATCCTGTTATTTTGCTGATTCATTTGTCAATTCTAGTAGTTTTTTTTTTAAATTGATTTTAGAGAAGAAGGAAAAGAGAGAGAGATAAGAACATCAGTGCTGAGAGAGAATCATTGATCAGCCTCTTCCTGCATGCCCCACACTGGGGATCAAACTTGCAACCCGGGCATATGCTCTGACTGGGAATCGAACTGGTACCTCCTGGTTCATAGATTGATGCTTAACCACTGAGCCATGCCTTCCAGGCAATTCCAATAGTTTTTATTCTAGTAGTTTTGTGTGTGAAATCTTTAGGGTTCTCTATATACAGTTTCAAATAATGGCAGTTAGGAGCATTTATAATTTTCCCCATTAAGTATAACATTAGCTATGGGTTTGTCATAAATGGCCTTTATTGTATTTGAAGTATGCTCCTTCAATTTCAACTCAGCTGAGAATTTTTATCATAAAAATTGGCATTGGGTTTTGTCAAATGCTTTTCATGCATCTATAGGTATTATCATCTGATCTTTATCCTTCATTTTTCTTATTTGGTGTGTCATGTTAATTAATCCCAGGAATAAATTCCACTTGATTATGCTGTATGATCTTGTTATTGTATTGCTGGATTCAGTTTGCTAACATTTTGTTGAGTATTTTTGCATCTATGTTCATCAGGAATATTGGCCTATAATTTTCTGGTTTTGGAATTAGGATAATGTTGGCCTCATAAATGTCCTTGGGGGTCTTCAGACCTTTTAGATATTTTGGGAAAGATTGGTATTAGTTTTTCTTTGGTAAAATTTTCTTATGAAGCCATCTAGTTCAGGACTCTTGTTTATTGAGAGGTTTTTTTTCTTCTTCAAAGAATAGTTGATAGAGTTTTAGAGAGAAAGGAAAAGAGAAGAGAGAAACATCAATGTGAGAGTGCAACGTGGTTTGGCTGCTTCCCGCATGGCCCCTTAATGGGGGATTAAGCCTGCAAGCCAGGTGTGTGCCCTGACCGGGAACTGAACCAGCAACCTTTTGGTATATGGGATGATCCCAATTACCTGAACTGTATGGGCCAAGGCTTTTGGGAGTTTTTCTTTTTATTACTGCTTCAGTTTTTGTCATCATCAATTTATTCAAATTTCTGTCTCTTCTTGATTCAGTCTTAAAAGATTGAATGTTTGTAGGAATTTATCCATTTCTTCTAGGTTGTCCAATTTGTTGACATGTATGTGCAGTTTCACATATCTGATACTTGAGAGAGATTTTTCTAATGACTCGCTTCTGACTCTCTAATACTATCTCCATACTTTCACGGTCAGGTTTTGCAGGACTAATACTTAGCCTAATGTGATCTCTGCGCCTGTCCCTTTGTATTATGATGCCACTAGTCCTGGGACCCATTTCTGTACCCGGATGGAAGCGAACATCTGCATAAACTTAAACTACTATATCCTCAAGTCACCTTCCTCTTAGCTGGATCCTTGTCTCGGCATGCCTGTATTTATTCCTCGTGCTGTTCTATATGGCAAGAAGTCTGACAGAAAAAAGAGTAGAGTAGATTAAAAGAGTGAACCCCTATAAGGTGCCTGGACCAGTGCTGGGATCCCCAATAAGGCATTTACAGATGTTAGCTGATAACACCATCTCTTCCCCCATCATCATTTCTACACGTTTTAGTGATCTTTTTTGGTTTTGTTTTATTGGCTCTAGGAATTCTTCATAAGCAACTTCTTCCTATTTCTACTTCCTTTTCACTTTTAGAACCTAGATTTTGAAAATGTTGGACCTGGCCCAGGAAGAAGGTCATGGTTCCATTCTCGGTCAGGGCACGTGCCTGGGTTACTGGCTTGATCCCTAGTAGGGGGAGTGCAGGAGGCAGCTGATCAGTGATTCTCATCATTGATGTTTCTCTCTCTCCCCCTCTCTCTTCCTCTCTGAAATCAATAAAAATATATTTCTATATTTTTGGACTTGGATGAGCCTTTAGAGAACCCTTCGTTTTACAGATGAGGAATTGGGTCTAACGGTCACTCAGCTGGTTAAGAGCCAAACAAGGACACACACGTTTTAGCTCCTGGTACCATGTTTCTCTTCTCTCAACTCTCACGGATAGATTTCTATCAGATTGCACTCAGCCTCCCAGGATTAAGTGTAAATTAATGAAGGCGTGCATTGGTTTAATCTCTGTGAGTCCTGCCCTACCCCAATTGGCATTTTTAAGGATTTAGAACAGTGGTTCTCAACCTTCCTAAGGCCGCAACCCTTTCCTACAGTTCCTCCTGGGGTGGTGACCCCCAACCATGACATTTTGCTACTGTGATGCATCGTGATGTAAATATCTGCATTTTCCGATGGTCTTAGGCGACCCCTGTGAAAGGGTCGTTCGACCCCCCAAAGGGGTCTCGACCCACAGGTTGAGAACCGCTGATTTAGAATATTCAGTGAGCTTCTAAATGCCACATAACGGTGCTGCTTGGCTCACGTTGATAGGACTTTCAGCAAAGTGAACCCCGTCCTGAGCGCGCACAGGCCATGCAGGCTTACCTTGTGAAGAGGCCAGCTTTTCCCAGGCGTTCTGTTTCCTTCCCTCAGTAAAGGGGGGAGGGGAGGGGGGGAGCCTGCCTGCCTTTCCTCTGGGGCTTGCTTTTGGCTCTCCAGGGAGGCGAGGCCGATGAAATGTCATCTCCTCCTGCTGAGAAAAGAAGCCGTGAAATAGATCTTCGTTGCTTACACGCCTCGTGTTGCTTAGCACCAGCTTCATCCATCACCCCGTGGTGTGTTTAAAACACTGTTTCATTGGAATTATTTTTAAAAAGGGAACCTGATTCTCCTAAGTGCCCTGAATAGGCGTTGGGATGCGACATCAGTTTTTATCTTGAGTTGGGTCTGTTTCCATAAGAGCACCTATTTATGGATATATGCCTCCGTCCTGTCCATTACTGCTCTAGATTTTCCTACTGTACGTTCGAGGGGTCTCTTAATTCAAAGCGGGGAAAGGAAAATAGCTAACCTACAGTAAACAGCTTTTAAGTATAAGGTGCTTTCTTAATATCGCGTCCTTGCAAGAGCCTTGAGAGGCAGGGAGCTTTGACACATTTTGCATTTGCATAACCTGATCAAGACTATATCCTGGGACATTTTGAAAAGGTTGTTTTTGTTTATTTTTTTAAAAACTAAGCTTGAAATAAAGGAAAAATATTCACAGGTAAGGGGTTTTTGTAAGATCATTTTAGGAAAAGTTATAAAAGAAACCCAAGTCCATCTGAGACCAGATCAAGAGGATGAAAGGACAAACCAGCCAACAAACTGGCATTGGCCAGTTTGAAGAGACCTCTACCAGTCTTGGGCCCTTTGCTTTGGAAGGTGGATTTTGACGTTTTTCTGTGAGGTCCACTTGTTTCCTATCCTTCACTTCCCTCATGTCCCCTACCTTCTCTCTCTCTCTCTCTCTCTCTCTCTCTCTCTCTCTCTCTCTCTCTCTCTCTCTCTCTTTTTTTTTAAGGGAGGCTTGGGTTGCCCCTGGCGATGGAGGAAGCCAAGTTTTCCGCATACCTTCTTCTCTTTATTCAGTACCTTCCATTGGCAAATAACAGATAATTCTTTAGATTTCCTGGTATCTTTCAACTTGAAAGGTAAAAGCAAGGCATTACCCTCCTGAAAACTATGATATCTCTCCTTCCAGAGATTTGCCCCATGGCACCTTCCACCCATTATCCTCACTGTTTATGCCCATATTGGCAACTCCCCTAGACCTAGGGAGGAAAGAGCAGATCTGCAGATACGCTAACCTCAAAATCAGGACTTCGTTAATGAAATCACTCAGCCGCTGGCCCTTGCCTGTTACTAAAGCCTGTTCCAGCTGGAGAAGAGCATCGGTCCTCTCCAAAGCAGCTCAGATTTTCCACCGCTATTTCTTTTTTAATAAAAACCAAAACAAAACAGAACACTGCACACAGCAAACAGACACAAGTGATACCAGCTCAGAGTGAAGGTAGTTTGGACTGTTTTCATATTTCATGTGTTCAACCATGTGTTCAAATGCAAACATTGGTCTTTACAAATGTGACTGGAAACCGTGCTTTTCCTGCTTTTCCCACCTTCTGGCATCACATTTGTAGGTGAGGATACAAGTAGACTGACCTTCCAGAAACATCTCCTGCTCTGCACGTTTCCCATCTTCTGGCCCTCTTCCTTGCTTCTGCTAACCTCTCCTCTCTCCCTTTTATCCCCTTTCCCTCTCTCTGCTTCCCCCTCTTCTTCAATTCAGGGCTTGGAGAAACCTCTCATTCTTCTTTGAACAGATGTCAGCTAGGTAATACAAGTCCGTTTAAGCTGAACTGTCAAGGGAAAACTAAATGTGTTCAGGTCAACAGCAATGTGGGTGACACAGTGCCAGGACACACCAGATGGCACGACTGGAGACCCTCTTACCAAGCACCCAGATCACAATGCAGGTGGCCTGTCTGTCTGTCTGTCTGTCTCTCCCCTCTTCTTACTTGTTCATGGTTAACCCAAACGGGACCTTGAAATACAAGTGCGGTTCTTCTTTGAAGTTGTCAAGAAAAAGAGTTGATAGTGACTCAGCATAAGATGCCTATATCCTCCCATTGGCAAATAACAGTTAATAAATCAGATTTCCTGATACCTTCCATCTTGAAAGGTAAAGGCCCAGCAGTATCCTCCTGGAAACTATTGGTAATATCTCTCCTTCCAGAGCCAGGACTTACTGGTACTTATGCTAGTACCACACCCATTTTGGGCACATATTTGAAGAAGCCTTATGTTTCTTCCTTATGCTTATAACCATTGATGCTTCCCAGACCTGCGAGGGCACATATTTGTTTAATACAGTGGTGCCTCGAGATACGAGTTTAATTTGTTCCATAATCTTGAAACATGGGGAACTATGAGATGCTCGAGTCGTGGTAAACTGGTGGGTCGTGTGCAGCCGGCCGATCCTCGCGATTACTCCTATCTCAAATATTGCTCGTATTTCAAAGCAAAAATCGCTCGCTCGACAACTCGTATCTCAAAAATCTCGTATGTTAGGGCACTCGTATCTCAAGGTACCACCGTATATAAATCCATCCCCTACATTTTTAAAAATATTGACAACATTGTGGACAGTCCCCAACACTGGCTAAAGTTTGGCAATTCTTGGCCCGATACGACTAACACGTCCATAAATAGTTTCCCCCATTTGCCACACAGTCTGATTGATTTTGCCGGCTCTCACTTGCTGGAGCGAGAATCTCTGGCACAGATGTCACGGGAAGGTATTTAGAAGAAGGTACGGTTTTCCTTAGGCCAAGTAGAACTCTCTGCAATCGAAGGCCAGGGCACGGGGGCAGGCTCTGCTCTATGAATCATTATGTTCTTAACATGCCCCGAGAACAGGAAAAGAGGGATCACTCCTGACAGACACAGGCGGAATTTCACCCCTGAACGCCGGTAATTCATGTGACATTTGCTGTTTGCTTATGTTCACAGGGAAATTCTTTCCCTCGGCCTTGCCCTGTGCTGTGACTGGTCACTTAGCAGACCTTCTGAAAGAGTCGTACAAATTATGTTTTAAGTACACAGACAGAGCAGATGGTTTTAATGCAGGGCATTGATGTGTGTGTGTGTGTGTGTGTGTGTGTGTGGTTTTTTGTTTTTTGTTTGAAGTCAATATTTGATTTACATGCAAACCTTTATTTTTCTAGCCTGTAAGCTTTGGCTCTGAATGTACATGTTTTAGAAGGTTTGATATCGTCGATAATTCTTTCTTGATGAAACTTATTCATTTGAAAAGGCTGATGGTGAATGATGAAATAAAGTACCCAGTGGAGTAGACAACACACACTTTTCTTTATTCTTCTGTTTTGGACTAAATAATACATGTGCTTGGTCTGAAGAACCTATACAGTGGTACCTTGTAAGAATGGATTTTAAAATCCATTGTGAGAATGGATTTTAAGCCAAAGAGTCATATACAGTGGGTACCTTGAGATACGAGTGCCCTAACATACGAGATTTTTGAGATACGAGCCGTCGAGCGAGTGATTTTTGCTTTGAAATACGAGCAACAGTTGAGATAGGAGTAATCACGCGATCGGCCGGTTACACACGATCCACCAGTTTACCGGGACTTGAGCGTCTCATAGTTTCCCACGCCTCAAGGTTACGGAACAAATTAAACTCGTATCTCAAGGTACCACTGTACTCTGATTCATGCTCCTCTACAGCAGTGGTTCCCCATGTTGTGGTGACCCCCAACCATAAAATTATTTTTTTGCTACTTCCTAACAGTAATTTTGCTACTGTTGTGAATTGTAATGTAAATATCTGTGTTTTCTGATGGTCTTAGGCGACCCCTGTAGTGGGGTCAATGGACCCCAAAGGGGTCGCAACCCACAGGTTGAGAACCGCTGCTCTACAGGCATGTAGCCTGCCTTCTGGGGGAGGACATAAAAAAATAAACATGTAAACCACCTTGCTTCAGATTTGATCATGACTGTTGAAAAAGAATTAAAATGGTGGTTAAGGAAAGACCTCTTTTCTGGTTGTTCTGTTGTTCTACTTGCATTTACCAGATCAAAACTTCCATGAAAGCAAGCACTAGGCGTTATCTTTTTTGCAGAGTGCTAAGTAGGTAGTATGTACCAGGAAACTCAAATGGGGCGGTCTTGCCCAGAAGCCAGGCCTGGTTTCTGGTGAGCTTTAGGTAACTGTTTGGTATCTCTGTAATGTGATTGGCTAGGGAAACTGGCCAATGCCCTCCTTTCTCCTATAGGTTGAAATGGCCTAGCCAAGCATGTCAAACTCAAAGGCTAACCTATTGCAAATAAACAAGGCATGCGGCCCAGGGGGCCGGGAGTTTGACATGCTTGGCTGAGACCCCTCCACCCGGCCTGGGCAGGCCTGTCCTTGAACTTGCTTCCCTGGCTTTGCAGCCCACCGATGGATCTGCCCAGCCACAAATGGCCCTGCCTACAGTTTGGCAGCCAGCAGCGCGCCATTACTAGGGAAGGAGCACATTTGTAAGGGGAACATAATACTGAATGTCAACGGGAATCAGGAAATAAATAAGTAAACGCAGGCCAAAGCACGGGGAGTGCTAAAAAGCAGGGCCCGGAGGGATCGGCGGAGCATCTGCACGTTCATTAGAAAACAAAACAGGGAGCGCACCTCCTCCCTCTCCACTGGAGGACCACAGTGAGGCCTCTTCTGAGGGCATTTCCTGCAGGCAGCTGCTTTCAACAGGAGCCGTGAGGAGAGCTGTGTCTGCCCGGAAGCAGTCCTCTCCTCGCAGAAGGAGGCACAGCCTGGGAGATGGTTCTTCACGGGGCTGCTGGTCAGCTATCAGAGTGAAAGAGTGAAAGAAGAAAACTCTTCCCCCGGAGGAAGCGTGGAAGGCCTTGGGAGCAGAGCGTTTTTCGGCACGCCTTTTCTACGTTGTGTGCACACGGCAGCCAGATCAGACTTCTTGGTTGTCAGGTGGTCAATAAACATTTACAGTGGTACCTCGAGATACGAGTGCCCTAACATACGAGATTTTTGAGATACGAGCCCTCGAGCGAGCGATTTTTGCTTTGAAATATGAGCAACATTTGAGATACGAGTCATCGCGCGGATCGGCCGGCTGCACACGGTCCACCAGTTTACCGAGACTCGAGTGTCTCATGGTTTCCCACGCCTCAAGGTTACGGGACAAATTAAACTCGTATCTCGAGGTACCACTGTACATAGGAGGCAGGCTGTCTCAGACCTCTGGCCACGCAACCTAAAATTCTAAAGGAAGATTTCCCATTCCTCTTTCCTCTGGCCTAGCCTAGCGTTAGGCAGCATTCATAGACTCTAAACAAAAGGCTGTAACGCTTGCTTCCAAAACTAGCAAAGGGGCTTCCACTGTCAGTTTCCTGGTAATCGAGGCTGATTTATTTTGAATTTTACAAAAATGACCTTTGATTTCGTTTAATTCTTTGAAATGTGGTGGAGGCGGGGTCAGGCATAAAGTGGTGTCGCCTCTGGAGTCATTTACTCTCTCTCCATCAGGCAGGTGTGGGATCGCTAGCAGCCATTAGACAGCGGGCTTGGCACGGGTCATGGGAGAATGAATAAGACGGGATGCTTTTGTCAGAGCTGCTGCGTCCTAACAATTGTCTGCATTTAGCTGGCTGCCTCCTAAGCCCGCGTGCATTTTCAGACCACAGAAAACAGAAGCCAAACAAAAATACTGCCGCGGGGAGCAAAACTGTGCGGGCCGTTATCTAAGGAAGCGCCTGCTTTTTGCCAGTGATTTTAGAATCTTATGACTAAGACTAAGCAGAAAATTTGGGAAGAATAATGAAAAGGGGCAAAAAGTTAATGGACTGGGCCAGCGTAGAGGAGAGGGAATTGGAACAGAAGCAGGAAAAGCAACAAGGACGGGGGAAGGTTGTTTTAGGTCAAGAAACTTACAGGATGTTCAGCTTCCCAGATCTGTACTTGGTGGCGCTGACGACAGAGGAACACGATGAGGATGTCACAATACATTCTTCATCTTCTCCCTGCCTTTTGCCAGTTCCGGCATCAGAGCTGGTGCAGAGAACAGGCATCTTCCATAGATGTGCCTATCTCCAGGCACACTTGGGATGCTGGTTAAAGTCAGATTTACTCACTTAACAAAAATCAGGTAATTACCCAGAATGCCTGGCACTCGGCACTATCCATACCGGGGCTGCACATGACAAAACCACTGGTCCAGCATCCTGGGGATGAGGAGCCTTCGGGGAGGGCAGGCTGGGATAGAGACAACCACGATATAAGATAAGGTCTGATCAAAACTTTAAAGGAAATACAACCAAAACTATGGTGGGCATTTGGTGGAAAAATACTTGAGGTTGTTGCGGAATTGAATAGAAGGAGGGAGGGCAAATAAATCAGAAGTTTTCATGAAGGAGAGAGCATTTTATTTTATTTTTTAAATATATTTTATTGATTATTTTTTACAGAGAGCTAGGGAGAGGGACAGAGAGTTAGAAACATCGATGAGAGAGAGACATCAATCAGCTGCCTCTTGCACACCCCCTACTGGAGGTGGCCCGCAACCAAGGTACGTGCCCTTGACCGGAATCAAACCCGGGACCTTTCAGTCCGCAGGCTGATGCTCTATCCACTGAGCCAAACGGGTTTCGGCATGGAGAGAGTATTTTAATTGATCATGGAAGATGGTCTGAATGTCAGTAAGTTATTAATCTCAACAGCAATGGAGCATATGGGCATCTGGGTGAATAGGAGCAGGAACAAAACCATTAAAAAGGAGAGCAGGGCTGAAACTGCTTTGGCTCAGTGGATAGAGCGTCGGTCTGCAGACTGAAAGATCCCGGGTTCGATTCCAGTCAAGGGCATGTACCTTGGTTGCGGGCACATCCCCAGTAGGGGGCGTGCAAGAGGCAGCTGATTGATGTCTCTCTCTCTCATCGATGTTTCTAACTATCCCTCTCTCTTCCTCTGTGTAAAAAATCAATAAAATATATTATAAATAAAAAAGGGAGAGCAGGTCTGATAACTATCCCTGTGTTAAAAGGTGGGTGTGGGCTTGGAGGAGGTAGAGAAACAATGTATTTTAGGTCACACAGATATGCTTTCAAATCCTTTTTATTTATAAATATGGGACTATGCCCTTGTACTTAACCTTTCTGAATCTCAGATTTCTCATCTTTAATGGAACAATACTGATGATTGTGTGTGTGTGTGTGTGTGTGTGTGTGTGTAAAGATTGGTATTAATCTATGTAAACTCTCTGATTCTCAAGAAATGGTAGCAAATATTATTGTGAGTAGTTAGGCTGTCTCAGTTTTAGGCAATGAAATTACTTAAGACCAGAGAAGCAGACTATGATCCAATTTTGGTTGGTCTTAAAAAGCTAGTTTAGGAATATGTACTTTGATGGATATATAGGCATCTTCTTCTATGGCTTTTTCTGTCTTAATGCTTAGACCTGTTGCTTGGCTAATCTCTGTCAACTTCTGGATGCCCACTGGGATCCTAGGAATAGTGGAGGGTTGAACTAGACAGAGCCCGGGTTCCCAAAGCCTTCATGGAGCAGAACCGTCCTATCAGACCAGGCTAAGTTTTCTGAGACTTCTCCATGAGGGAGTTGGGGATTTTGTTACATGCAGTCTAGCCAATTCTGATGGAGGGGGAAAATAGTTCCTAGAATGTCAAGCCCACAACAGTTACAGGAATAGAAAGGAAACATGTTTGGGGCGGGGGAAAGATGGTGCTTGGAGTGGAGATATCAGATACAGTGGTACCTCGAGATATGAGTTTAATTCGTTCCGTAACCTTGATGCGTGGGAAACTATGAGTCGCTCAAGTTGCGGTAAACTGGTGGGTCGTGTGCAGCCGGCCGATCCACGCGATGACTCCTATCTCAAATGTTGCTCGTATTTCAAAGCAAAAATCGCTCACTCGACAGCTCGTATCTCAAAAATCTCGTGTGTTAGGGCACTCGTATCTCGAGGTACCACTGTAATGGAAATAAATGTTAGGTGCCTGGCAGAGAAGTCAAGAGTTGGAGAAACAGACGTGGAGTAGAAAGCAGGCTTCTAGGTAGCTGTGATCATTCAGTGTACGGGAAGGAGTGGCATTTTCATGGAAAAAGAATGCAAACTGAGTACAAAACACTGAAGGCTGACCCTGGCAAGGTCTCTGTTCATAGAGAGGAGGAGGCAACAGAGATACCAAGGTCAGGCATGAGGAGCTACGTGATGATGGTGGGGGGTAAAAGGGTAAAGGGTTGAGACTGAATTGAAGCTCATTTCTTTTATACATGGAAGCGTAAGTGGAGAAGAAAAGGAACTCCCAGGTTTCTCAGAGTCAAGGATATACTGTTTAGCCGAAACCGGTTTGGCTCAGTGGATAGAGCGTCAGCCTACGGACTGAAAGGTCCCAGGTTCAATTCCGGTCAAGGGCATGTACTTTGGTTGCAGGCACATCCCCAGTAGGGGGCGTCTAAGAAGCGGCTGATCAATGTCTCTTTCTCATCGGTGTTTCTAACTCTCTATCCCTCTCTCTTCCTCTCTGTAAAAAATCAATAAAATATACTTAAAAAAAAAAGAATATACCATTTATATGTGTTTGTTAATGAATAAAATGCTAATGTTGACTGTTTCAAGGAGGATTTTGACGCCAGTTCATAGACATGTTTTCTGTTTTTCATGCTTAGCTGCAGCCTGTCAGGCTCTTCTCAGATGAGAAGCCACATACGCATGTCTCCTGTTACTGAATCGCCAGGGAATTCCAGGGGGGATGGAAGGTCTTGGTGGGAAAGGCATTCAATGGCTTCAAAGTTGTGAACAGAGAATTATGCTGCTTAAGCAGCAAACTGTGAAGACGGAGAACTCGTGAACGGTTTTGATGTTGCCATCAAGGAAAGTTAATAACAAATTGTATTTGACACATGGTAATAGTACCCATAATAATAATTGGGTTTAATGATTACAGGTCATATAGCAGCTGGCTAGAATTTATAACAGCAAGTATGACTTTGGCCTGGCCACACAACAGAGACTTTGGCTGTAAAATGGCAAATCCTGAGAAATGTAAGGGAAATGATGGTTTGTGACAAGAGGAAAGGTGGTGGCAGGTGGACACTTCCTTTTTCCCTTCCTAACCAGCTTACTGTGGTCCTGCAGGCCTAGAGTGCCTGGCCCCCAGGCAAGCCTACCCAACGCCCTCCTGTGTCTATCTGCACTGGTCCCCACTCTCCAGAGCCAGGAGTCTGCGGCCATAGTCTCTCAGTCAGAGAGGATGGGAGAAATTTTGTGGTTGTTGTTTTTTAAATTTTTTTATTAATGTAGAACATGTTTACATATCTTCCCATTGCCCCCCCCTCCATTTCCATGCATATCCTAACCCCCAGTGTCTTGTGTCCATTGGTTATGCTTATCTGCATGCATACAAGTCCTTTGATTGATCTCTTATCTCCCCCACCTCTCCCTAACCTTCCTGCTGTAATTTGACAGACAGTTTGGTGCTTTACTGCCTCTATATCTATCTTTTTGTTTATCAGTTTATAATGTTCTTTATTATCCACAAATGAGTGAGATCATGTGGTATTTCTCCTTCATTGACTGGCTTATTTCACTGAGCATAAGGCTCTCAGTTCCATCCAGGTTGCTGCAAATGGTAAGAATTCCTTCTTTTTGATGGCAGCATAGAATTCCATTGTGTAGATGTACCATAGTTTTCTGACCCACTCATCTGCTGACGGGCACCTAGGCTGTTTCCAAATTGTAGCTGTTGTAAATTGTGCTGCTATGAATATAGGGGTGCATGAAAGAGGATGGTTACCTGGGTTCCCTGATTTCCTGAAGGGTCTTCAGGGCTTTATACATGGTTGCCCCAATGCTTTCCTTTCTCCCCAGCAGGAGAGATGAGGCTGTGAGACTACAGAAACTCCAGAAATGATGATTATCTATGCTCACCAGGAGCCAAGGGGGCAGGCCTGTGTTCATAAGGGCTACAGGAGTCTTGCACAGGATGTTGGCAGTTATGTGTTTCGTGTTTTCAAAGATGAAGCAATGCACAATGCAGGACCAGGAAAACCCCAAAGGTCCACAAACCATGATAACAAAATACCATATTTGCTGCCATGTTTTCCAAACGCAGAAGAGTGCCTCAATGAATAATAGTTAAATGAATTCTTTTTAAAAAATATATTTTATTGATTTTTTTACAGAAAGGAAGGGAGAGCGATAGAAAGTCAAAAATATCGATGAGAGAGAGACATCCATCAGCCGCCTCCAGAACAGCCCACAATGGAGATGTGTCCACAAGCAAGGTACATGCCCCCGGCCGGAATCGAACCTGGGATCTTTCAGTCCATAAGCTGACGCTCTATCCACTGAGCCAAACTGGTCTCAGCAATGAATTCTTGATAAATATTCTTCTTTAAGGAATATTTAAAACTGCATCCTAAATCTGTTTGTCCTTTATATTTTCAAACATAAGGAAATAGCACCAATAGCTAATTGGAGGAATAGGATGGGTCATAATGTGGGGAGAGTAGTGAGAGAGAGTATGTCCCCCATAAGACATCCATTGTAGAGTTTGATAAAATCTTAGTTCAAATTTCAGTTCCTTTAATCACTAGTTGTCTGATATTGGTCAAATGACTTAAATTTGAGCCAGATTGTCTTCATTTACTTTTGTCTGGGTAATAATACATACCTCATATAATTTTTATTAAAAAAATAAGATGTATGAGAACTTGCTTTGTAAAAAAAATAATCATGGAAATAATCTTATTCATTCATTCATCCAACTATCAAACATTTATTAAAAGCCTACTATGGCTGAAACTGGTTTGGCTCAGTGGATAGAGCGTTGGCCTGCGGACTGAAAGGTCCCAGGTTCGATTCCAGTCAAGGGCATGTATCCTGGTTGTGGGCACATCCCCAGTAGGGGGCATGTAGGAGGCAGCTGATCAATGTCTCTCCCTCATCGGTGTTTCTAACTTTCTATCCCTCTCCCTTCCTCTTTGTAAAAAATCAATAAAATAGATATGTAAAAAAAAATTAATAAAAATTTAAAATATATATATATATTTTTAAAAAGCTTACTGTGTATTAGGGTGCATACTTAGTGCCAGACATATAGAGGTAAATATATGAACAATGCCTGTCCTAAGGAGTAGAGTGGAGAACCTGAGGATGGCTTTCAGGTTAGGCTGGAAATAAATGCTCAAAATGCTTTTGTACAAATGGAAACTTATTTTTTCCCCGGAAGACAAGAATTACATTTGTTTTGTTCACAGATATAGCCTATCTTCGTTGTCTTAGCACAGAATCTAGCTTGACGGAGTACCCGAGATGTTTTGTTGTGAATTGACTTAATATTTCTAATATTGTATGATTACAATATAATAAGTTATTAATATTTATAATTCCACAATTAAATGATGAGAATGAGTTCATTTCATTCATGAGTCCTTTATATGCCCTTTAGTGAGCTGGAAATTTTCGGTTGCCAAAGTCAACCTGGTAGCCAAATGTTTAAATTCTGGTAATTAATGATTACATTGAGTCACAGGTTGATGAATGATTTATTTTTAATGAAAGCAGAAGGCTCGTGACAAGCTCAGCAAATCTGTTGACAGTTTTAAGACATTATGCCAGGTTGCCTAGGAAGATTTGCCAGATCTATTAGGTTATATAATGTTCTTGCAGGGCAACCTGGAAAATAGTTTAAAAATTATATCTGTTTTGCTATTTAAAAGCAGAAATTACCTGAAAAGGGATCAGATTATGGAGAATTGATTCAATATTTGATGGCTTTTTTTTTTATTATTTAAAAAGGTAATACAGTGGTACCTCGAGATACGAGTGCCCTAGTATGCGAGATTTTTGAGATACAACTGTGGAGCGAGCGATTTTTGCTTTGAAATAAGTGCAACATTTGAGATAGGAGTCATCGCGCGGATCAACCGGCTGCACACGACCCACCAGTTTACCGCGACTCGAGCATCTCATAGTTTCCCACGCCTCAAGGTTACGGAACGAATTAAACTCGTATCTCGAGGTACCACTGTAGATGTTAATTTCTCACACAAGTTAAATGATAGCTCTAAAAGTAGAAATAATAGTTTCTATTTGATTACTAATTTTTTTAGAGTTAACTTGCATATATTTTTAGGTGACTTTTGTTACCTCTTTTTAAAATCCAAACTCTGTATTTAAGGCTGTACCTCAAACATAATGTTTATGAAATGGATTAAACTTGCGGAATGTTCCAGTGCAATCTGAAACCACAGCAAGTCCCCGAGGTTTATGTTTAAAAAGTGTTTTAATCAATGATGGATTTGGAATTATTGCCAGCTGATGTCTGAAACTTTAGGCAGAGGCCTGAGGAACACATTATCCAGATGTTTATAAGATGCCATTTTGTTCATGTCTTGTTTATATTTTGATTTGTGGCAACACACACACACACATGTACGCACACACACCACCTACTTCAAAGTACCAGATGAAATATTTTACGTCAACTAAATGTTATACAGCCCTTTCTCCCTTAAAGGGACCTATTTACTATCGTCACCTATTTTCCCCATGATAGTTAACGGTAATCAGCCTATTTTTTGGAATTTCATTGTGAACATTAAATCTTTGGTAATGATTCTTATATGTTCCCTGGCTCCTCTATTTTCCCTAAAATGTAGTTTCTCTTTGAAAGAAAAGTTTGATTTTAGAATTTAAGCCAGATTATTAAAACTGTGCAAAATGAATAGAAGAAGACTAATTCCCCAAAACTCAGTAGCAGAATCTAATCCTTTGAAATATCTGTCTGCTTAACTCATCACTATTAACCAGTTTAGAGACAGCTTAAAAAGGTATATTGGGAGACATAAATAGAAAAAAAGAGGAGAATAGGCAATATTAAAGCTGTCATTTTATATTCAGGTTGGGAGAGTAAAAAACCACTTCCCCTTTTATCTAGTTTTGAGTGATTTTTTTTATTGAATAAATTTACACAGATACTATTGGGGTTGGAGTATATGCACAATTTGAAACATGTTTTAACATTTTCTGTGTCATAAATAGGCTTCAAAATATGGTGTTTAAGGAGTGCAGTTGTGATGACTTTACCATCTTTTATTTGGCCTTTTCTCTCTTTTTTATGGGGCACATCTCAGTCCCATGGTGATTCACATCCACCCTCTGCCTTTACTGAGTCCCTCTTACCTCAGTATGGTGTTCATTCGTCTGGTCACCAGCTATTTATGGCTTTCTGCACATAAATAGCACTGTGCTTCCTGAAGCCATTAGGTCTTGGTGAAACCATGTGAATTTTGATAGCCAGTGAGATGTGAACCGAGCATTTACTTGTGGATTAGAGACATGTTCCAGAGTGCTTTTCCCTCTGTTAACAGTGACTGTCAGTGTTCCAGAGAGGGGCTACTCCATTAGCCTGGATTCTAGAGTAGGGTGAGACCAAGGTGGACAATCAGAAAATTGGTATAAATAGGTACTGTGAGCAGAAAGTAAGATTTTATTATTTTGGGGAATTCTGGTCAAAGATGACAACGTAGTCTCCTACATTCACCCCCTTCCACATATATACCAAGTAAGAAACTATACATGGTTCAATTTCCTTTGCAAGAAATCCTGAAACTAGCTCAGCAACTCCTATATCTTAAATAAATAAGTAAATCCCCACATTGAAATGGGTAGGAAGGTCTGGGCACACTTGGGGCAGCAGCTACCCAGAGGACACACTGCTTGATTGCCTGATGGCCAACGAGGCTTGTTTTTGCAAAATCCACAAAAATGTAGAAAACAAGAAGCAGTTCCTAACCAGTGATTCTCCCCAGGACTAAGTTCTGAAGGAGCAGACGGAAACACCTATCCATCAGTCTTTCCCTGGAAGAAGTCTCTTTGCACAATTCAAAAGGCATTTTCTAAGGGTCTGAATTTCAGTCCATCTGCATCCAGCTGATGATGGAGATCCTTCCTTAGGGAGACTGACAGGTCTTGGTACATCTCAACTTCTTGGAGCCACTATGAGCAAAGATGGCAGCTTGAATATTCACAAAAGTTTGAGAGACAACCAAGAGCATAGGCCAAGCTAAAGTTTAAGATTCATCTCCTGTCCATGAAAACACTTGTACAAGACTAGGAGAAGAAGTGTATGTTTTATATTAATGCACAGAGCCTACAAAGAGAGTCAAGGAAGATGAAGAGATAGAAGAATAATTCTAAACAAAAGAATGAAAAAAATGAAATGGAGGTATAAGACTTTCCTGATAAAGGTTTGGAAACAGCGATCATGACAATGCTCACCAAGGTCCAGAGAACAATGTATGAACAAAGTGAGAATTTCAACAAACAAAATATCAAACAAAAATAGTAGAGCTGAAGAATATAAGAATTGTGCTGAAAATTTCAAGGAAGGTTTCAATAGAAGACTAGGTCAAGCAGAGGAAAGGATCAGAAAACTTGATGATGGGCAGTAGAATTCATCTAATCAGAGGAACAATAAAAAAGAATGAAAAGGGCTTCAAGGGCTTATGAGGCACCATTGAGAGGACCAATATTCACATTCCAAGACCCCAGATGGAGAAGAAAGAGAGAAGGGGACAGAAAGCTTATTTAAAGAAATAATGGCTAAACATTTTTCTAACCCGGGGAAAGAAATGGACATCCAAATCTAATAAGCCCAGAAAGAAGACAAATTCAAAGATAAATCCACACCAGGACACATTTTAATTAAATTGTCAATAATTAAAGACAAAGAATCTTAAAAGCAGCAAGAGAAAAACAATTTTTTATGTACCCGGGAACCTCCATAAGACTAAAGGCAGATTTTTCAGAAGAAACTTTGTAAGCCAGCATGATATTGTCAGAGTGTGGGAAGATAAAAACTGTCAACAAAGAACACCCCACCTGGAAAAGTTGTCCTTCAGAATTGAAGGAGAGAGTTTTCTGGAGAAGTAAAAGCTGAAGGAATTCACCACTATTAGACTGTCCTGACAAAAAATGTTAAATGGAATTCTTCAAGCTGCAATGAAAGCACTATGGCTAATCAGCAACAGGAGGGCATATGAAAGCATAAATATGCTGGTAAAAATAAACATATAGTTAAATTTAGAATCTTTCAGTGTAGTGATAGTGGGCAAATCACTTATAAGTCAAGCATAAATGTTAAAAGACAAGTCATAAAAATAACTATAATTATACTAATTGATTACTGGATATACAAAGTAAAGAGCTGTGCATTGTGGCAGAAAAACCATAAAATGTGTGTGGGAGATAAAAATATAGAGCATGAGTATGTGAAGTTAAGCAGATATCAGCTTAAAATGGACTGTTAGGACTATAAGATGTTTTATGTAAGCCTGGCTGTAATCACAAAGCAAAGGTCTATTGTAGATATACAAAAGAGAAAGAGAAAGGATTTTAAGCATACCACTGCTGCAAATCATCAAATCAAAAAGAAATAGAGCAAAAGAAGAAGGCAGTGTTTATTCAAATACATTTCATTTTCAAAATTAAGCTATCAGCTGTATACATTTTGGGGGGACACCCTGTAGTTTCTTAAGTCTAAACACATATGCCAACACAGGTGGCAATGATGGACACATTTCTGATACTTCCCTTATGAAACTATCTTTAAATTACTTGATTAGCCCCACTATGGAAAGCAGTTTTATTTTATAACATATCTTGGTTTAGACCCTAAATCTCGCATTCATCTTGTTCGGAGTATTTTGGCTGTTTTCAAAAATCAATTCTAATTTTAAAATACCGGATTTCGCCTCCATTTAGACCATTGGGAAGACTGCCAAATGCTCCAAAGACAATTTAGAGGGAAAAGCTCCAAAACGTATGGAACAGTGGGCAATTACTGCTGGAACCGCAGCCTCCCACAGCAAGGGCTTTGGAGAGAATTCACTCCTTTTTTGTTCTGTGCGTTTGAGTAGGTTGTTACTATACTCAATGTCTATAACTCTGTAGTCACACTTTACATAAATCTAATATTGTTTCAGTCAATTCCTTGAGAGCAGGAACTAATTCTTTTCGCTGCACCTCTACTGGTGTCTGCACATACTACATACCTGTGTATCTTTGTGATTGATTCTCTAGAAATGAATACTCAGTGGAGAATACACTTCTACCATGGACAAATACCCATCTTTGACAAACCTTATCTTCTGGGGAAGGTTTGAACTCTCCAATACTCTCACCAGCCAATATCTGAATCAGCTCGGAATTTGTTAGAAATGCATATTCCCTGGCCCCACCCTGAACCTACTGCATCAGAAATTCTGGGTATCGGATTCAATTCACAAGCCCTCATGTGCTTCTGGCACATAATAGATGATCAATAAACAGTAACATTTTCCTGATGAAAAACTGAGATGATTCCAGAATGAGAACAAGTTGGTGTCAGAGGTCATAGTTACCACAATTTAGTAAATGTTTTTCTGAGCTCATATTACGGGTCAAAAATTACGCTGTAACACTGGTTACACAAAAGCAGACAAGTATAATGTCTTTATCTTCGTGGAGCTCAAGGCCTAAACGAGATAAAGGTGTGTAAAGGGTATAAATGACACGAGCCACGTGGGTATCTGTCAGGCACAGTGCGAGTGCTTCCATCTCAATAGGTAATTTCTCTCTGTCTGCCCGGAAGAAGGGCTATAAAAGGTTAAAGGTTCCCCTGTTCCTGGAAAGAATAGAAGCTTGGTCCAGCGTTCACTAGTTCTTGCTCAGAGCACTTGTTCTAGTCAAGGACTCTGTTTGTTAGTTCATTTCAGAAACGGGTACATGGGCATCTAAGAATTGATATGCAGTTAAGTATGATAATGTGTGCAATTGCTTACCTCGGCATATCTTAAATGTTCAACAGATAGTAATTATTTTTATTGCTATGAACAAGGTATTTTTGTTGCAGTTATCAAGGTAATCATCACTGTTACTAGTGTGAGGAGTGGCAATAAAGTATAGATTCTGTATAAGTTAAGATAGAGGCAAGCCAGATTTCCGGTGTTTCATTCCGGCTTTAGCAGCTTCTAACTAGTAGATCCTGGGCTCAGCCTCTGTAGTTCAGTTTCCTCTTCTGTAAAGTGGGGACCATCAGAGTCCTTACTGCATAGGGTTGTATGACTGGCAGGTGAGTTAACGCGTGTAAAAGACTCAGAGCACTGCCAGCCTGTGGCAAAGGCTCAGTAAGGCCCACCCATTTCCGTTCGTTCCTGTGGGATGTTCCGAGGACTCCGTCAGGAAGGGTAACTTTTTATTTTTTTCATTTTTTTCATTTTGTGATTTTGATGGAAGGGCTCATTAGGAGTCTGGGGAACAAGAATATCACCTCTCCTTCAATCTGAGGGTCCAGCGCTTCACTACTTACTAGAATAAAGGCCTTTTCACGGCCTGAAAATAAGGGTGAAAGTGCATGTCCAGGTCAAGTTTAAGAAAAGCCAAAGGGAGGAAATTTTTAAATCCAAAAAGCAGGGCATCCACCGTTCTATCTTGGAAACGTATTAGTTAAGCCAGCGGTTCTCAACCTGTAGGTTGCGACCCCTTTGGGGGTCGAACGACATTTTCACAGGGGTCGCCTAAGACCATCGGAAAGCAGATACTTACATTATGATTCATACAGTAGCAAAATTACAGTTATGAAGTAGCAATGATTTTATGGTTGGGGGTCACCACCACATGAGGAGCTGTCTTAAAGGGTCGAGGCCTTAGGAAGGTTGAGAACCACTGAGTTAAGCAGATTTACTGAAAATGATGCCCAGATGCTGTTTGTAGACATTCTCTTCCTCCTTTGAAGTAGCCGAGTGCAGCTTTCCTACCTGTGCCAGCAGCCTTTTCAGGGTCGGTTCTGTGCCCCCCTCTCTCACTGTGGAGCAGAGGCCTCGTAGATGACCCTTCTGAAGATGAGAAGAATCTTAAAACACGGACCGATGGCCTCAGAGGCCGAGATGTACGCTAATGCGAATAAACAGTTAAAACACTCCCAGATGGACAGGAGGGTTCCTTGAACACAAACGCGATTGACATCAAGAAAATAGTAGCTTATAAAATTCTGCCTGATGGCACCCTGACGGACCAGCATTGCAGGCCTCAGCTGCAAATGCTTCCCACAATGGATGGTGGGAAAAAAAGAAGAAAATGTCCCCAGATATTTTTCTATTAATTTGCCACAGGTGCTCAAATTCCCGGGCCCTAGAATTTCAAGGATTCGTATTGCTACTGGGATAGCTTCAGGCACGGACTTTGAAGAATTGAATTCTCTTTTATCGGCCACGCCGCAGTTCACACGATTACAGTCTAACAGGACAGCTGCCGTTTCTCAAAAGAATCAAGTGACTATTAGCTCAATTTACATCATCCCGAACTCATGTTCAGTCTTTATCGGGACCATACAATGTTCGGTTCTGTTATTTTAACGTAATACTACGCCGTTTACATGTTTCCACATAACTGCTTTTGGCCGTTTACTTTCCATGTGTCTTTCATTTGTCTTGCTGCTCACCTGAAATTCCCCTGCTGGATCGGTCCTAGAATTTCCTATTTATACCCAGAGATGTAGGAAACATCTTAGTATAAATTACTGGTGGTTTTTTTTTTCTTTTGATTTTATAATATCGCCAAGGAGTTTGCGCTCCAAAGCGCAATAACCAAACCAAGTAAGAATTTTTACAGTTCTTGCTACATATTGTATTTATCGGGCCCTTAAGTATATGGCAGAAAACTGGTAAATGCTAAAAGTATGGTACAATCTATACATTCTTGCTATACAAAGAATAATAAGACATGGTCTTAACTCTTGAGGCCCTCATAGCTACTAAAGGTGTTTAAATGCACAATTATACCCACTCTTAGGAATATATCCTAAGAAAGTAGAAACTCCAATCAGAAAGGATTTATGCACCCCTGTGTTCATAGCAGCACAATGTACAACAGCTACAATTTGGAAACAGCCTAGGTACCCGTCAGCAGGTGAATGGATCAGAAAATTATGGTACATCTACATAATGGAATTCTCTGCTGCCGTCAAAAAGAAGGAATTCTTACCATTTGCAGCAACCTGGATGGAACTGGAGAGCCTTGTGCTGAGTGAAATAAGCCAGTCAATGAAGGAGAAACACCACAAGATCTCACTCATTGGTGGATAATAAAGAACATTGTAAACTGATGAACAAAAGGATAGACACAGAAGCAGTAAAGCATCAAACAGACTGTCATATTACAGCGGGAAGTTAAGGAGAGGTGGAGTAGATAAGAGATCATCAACTAAAGGACTTGTGTGCATGCATATAAGCATAACCAATGAACACAGCCACTGGGGGGCAATGGGAAGATATGTATCCATGTAACACAATAAAAAAATTGTAAAAAATAAAATAAATACAGGATTATAACATAATGTACTTAGGGCTAGAGAGAGAAGTATGGAGGGGAAAGCAGGGATACACGGGGGAGGAAGACTGCTTTCGGAAGCCTTCACAGAGGAAGGGCCATTTGCACTGAACCTTGAAGGGAAATGCCCAGGCGTCGCAGCGGGGAGGGCAAAGGTCAGGCAGAGGCAGTAGCCTGTATCACGCTCCATGTTGGGGAGGTGAAAAGCACCTCTGAGTGGGTAAAAACTCAGGGTGGTTATGGGGGGTCCTCCATGTCCCACCTGTTGCTGGTGGAGTGGGCTTCTCGGGTTGCCATGGGGATAAGAATGCCCTGAGGCTCCCACAGGAGGATGGAGAGCTTTAGCGATGAGGTCACACGAAGGGAGTTCCCCTCTAAGGTGCCACCAGGGGAAAGTCCCCTTTTGTCTTCAGCAGGGCTAGAGCTGAAGCCATTACCCAGAGGCCTCCCTCCTTATGAAAGTTTATTCCTGTCCAGTGTATAGCTAACTAAGCGGCTAACTTAGCTTGTGAGCCCAGGTGCAGTCCATTGCTTGTGGGGTTCGCATGGCCATGGGCTGTGTGGCTTAGAGGGTCACGTGACAGGCTAGCAGGGGTTATGGAGCAAGCTGGAGCAAAGCAGGAGGAACAAGAGAGATGTGGGAACCTCTTTCACATCCCGAGTGGTTCAGGGTTCCCGTTCAGGGTTTGTATTCTGGAGGAGGCCGCACACAAATGAAAAGAGAGGCTAGAAAAGTATTAATTTGGTGATATTGGGGGGCTAGGCAGGAGCCTTCCTCTAGAGCAGTGGTTCTCAACCTTCCTAAGGCCTCGACCCTTGCAAACAGTTCCTCATGTGGTGGTGACCCCCAACCATGAAATGTTGTTGCTGTTATGCATCGTGATGTAAATATCTGCATTTTCCGATGGTCTTAGGCGACCCCTGTGAAAGGGTCGTTCGACCTCCAAAGGGGTCTCGACCCACAGGTTGAGAACCACTGCTCTAGTGGAAAGACTACCGCCTTCCTTTGACCTTGCCATTGCTTTTATTCAGGTTTGGGATACACCCTCTGCCCTGCAGCAGGCAATCCCAGGAACAAGTAGATTATCTTGTCAGTCAGGATTGACATGATTATTTGATGGGCAATTTCATTGTCTCAATTAGACAGGGAGTGGCTGGCTTTGACCTTTCAGAGCTTCAAGGTTGACCAGCCTTCCAGGTTCCTTGTCCACTTTCTGTTAATGAGACACTGATTGGTTTCCGGTAGAGAGAGAATTCCTTTGTCTCTGGATTTTAACCAGTGAGTCCAGTGGGATTTGGGGGGCTTGCAGTGGCTTCACCCCCTTGCCAATCCGTGGTTCCCAGGCGAGGCGAACAGGCATCTTCCCTACCTCACCCCCTCTTCACTGTGCCTGTGTCCTTTCCCCCCCCTGTTGAACTCTCCCCAATAAGCTATCCCGGGACAGTTACAAATTGTATTCTTCGCTGGGTTGTCTGTGGGGAACGGGGAGCGTAAAGTTGCAGCTTTCTACATCTGGGAGCGGCCTCGATGACCAAGCTAATCATGTCTGGTCTCCCTTCGCTCCTTTTCTGTTATTAATATCAATAACTAGTTAGTCACAACGGTAACAGTTGGAGTATATTCAGGTTTCTGTGGGGAAGGTGGCAGGAGATGAGAAAAGCAGCTAATCAGGGACAGATGGCGAAAGATTTTATGTGCTAAACTTAGTTTGGAAATCTACTCGCTGGCCTTCACAAAGATCTCTATCTGTCCTGCGTGGGTGGGAAATGCTTTTGCTAGCAAGCTTTTAATAAGCTATATTGGGACATTTACAAATTGTATTCTTAACTTGGTCCTCCTGAAAGGTGAAGGAATCAACAACTCACACAATGTATTTTTCAGATAAGTCTATGAAAGGATAAAAGTGTCACGTGAAAAAGGGTGCTGTGGTCAATTAAGTTTGAGAGATGCTTAGTCAAACAGGTTTCCTAACAATATTACTTTTCATTGATAACCAAAAGTTAAGGTACTTCTAAATTTCTCAGAATGTCAAAATAATGCCCAGTGTGTTGTGACTTTATTTATTTAACCACGGGATCTCTTCCCCCTTACAAGTTTTCTTATGCCTAACATCCTGTGGAACACAGAGAGAAGACATAGCCTGATTGTTTCTCCTTCAGTACTTAGTTGATGATTTGCTTTAAAAATATCTCCTTTGCCCTGACCTGTTTGGCTCAGTGGCTAGAGTATCAGCCTGCGGACTGAAGGGTCCCAGGTTCAATTTGGTCAAGGGCAGGTACCTTGGTTGCAGGCACATCCCCAGTACAGAGTGTGCAGGAAGCAGCTGATCGATGTTTCTCTCTCAGCTGATTTCAAATTATGTCACTTTACACATGATGTACAAAAACTTAATGAGATTTGAAAAGCTTAAGACTTATATTTTATCTGTTCATTTTAAACTTGGGGGTACTTTCTAGCAAGCACCGAATGCAGCAGGCTTGGTTCTCATATATTTTGTAAGCCAGATCCATGAAAGCAATATTTTTTAATGGAAAAGCTACCAGGATTTTCTCCTAAAAGAGAAATAAGAAACCTTAAGGTTCTTATTTTGTTTTTATCATGATAGAAGTTTTGTTGGAATATAATTCCCATACCAAAACATTTATCCCTTTAACACTCAGAATTTGGTGTTTTTTAGTAAACGCACAGAGTGGTATAATTACCGACACTAATTTTAGATATATATTTTAGATATATTCTCATCATCTCAAAATGAAACCCCATACCTATTAGCATTTACTGCCCCCACACTAGCTTTAGGCAACTTAAAATTTACTTTCTATCTCTACGGATTTGACTATTCTAGGTATTTCATAGAAGAAGGAATCTTACAATATGTAGTCTTTCGTGACTGGCTTCTTTCACTTAGGATAATATTTTCAAGGTTTTTGCTGTAGCATTTGTAAGAACATTGCTAATTTTTTCTTGATTTTTATTTTTTAAATTTTTATGTTTCAATTACCACTTAATTATGTTGTATTGGTTTTAGGTATACAGTATAGTGGTTAAACAATCATATACTTTACAAAGTGTTTCTACCTCTCTCCCCCCTCTCCCCCATATTTCCAGTAGTTATTACAACACTAGTGACCTGGTGCACAAAATTTCTGCAGGGGCAGGGAAAGTTATCCCTCAGCCTGCATCCTCTCCAATCTGGGACCCCTCAGGGGATGTCTGGCAGTCCCTCTCGCAATCTGGGACCATTGGCTGCTAACCGCTCACCAGCCTGCCTGCCAGATTGCCCCTAACCACTCTGCCTGCCTGCCATCCTGCTCACCCCCAACTGCCCTACCCCCGCCAGCCTGCTTGCCCCCCACTGACTCCCTGCCAGCCTGCTCACCTCCAACTGCTCCTCCCTTTCTGTCTGATTGCCCCCCAAACACCCCCTCAGCAGCCTGATCACCCCCAACTGCCCTCCCCTCCTGGCCTGATCACCCTTAACTGCCTCTGCCTCTGCCGCATTACCATGGCTTTGGTTG